>JACAXG010000301.1:2276-15924 GCA_018881555.1 Amblyornis subalaris | reverse complement strand
GCACTTTCTTCTTCATGTTACTGACCTGGGAGGATCTGCTTTAGGATGTGGATCCCAAAGGAGCAAGAGGTGCCAGGAAGCGCCGCTGATCTGGACAGACAGCCTTTGCCTGCTGCTTCCCCACAGGKAACAGGTCAGTGGAATGTTTTCCTTCCTCCCTGCCCCACCTTCCTCCTCCAGCAGCTGCTCTGTTCCTGCCGCCCTCTCCCGGTGACYGCAGTGCCCTCCCCAGCYCCCTCCCTGCTCTGCCCTGCGCTTTCCTTCCGCATCTTGATACCAAAATGCGCCAGAATAAACTTTCTAATCCAATGTGAAGCATCAGGAAGCAGGAATTCTTTCCCTGTGCAGGACATACAGAAGGATCTGTCCTTGTTCTCTGGGTGACTTTTCACTTTAGTAACTAAAGATGAGGAAAAGGCAGAGGTACCTCACACTCTTTGCCTCCATTTTCATCAGGAAGACAGGTTGTCCTCAGGACAAGTGTCCTCATGGGCTGCTGGATGGGGTCGGGGAGCAGAACAGCCCCCCTGTTATCCAGGAGGAAGCAGTCGGAGACCTGCTGAGCCACTGAGATGCTCACACRTCTATGGGACCAGATGGGATCCATCCTAGGGGGATGAGGGAGCTGCCGGATGAGCTTGCAAAGCCACTCTCCACCATTTATCATCAGTCCTGGCTCACCGGGGAGATCCCAGAGCACTGGAGGTGCCAGTGTGACACCCATCCACAAGAAGGGCCGGAAGGAGGATCTGGGCAACTCCAGGCCTGTCAGCCTGACATCAGTGCCCAGCAAGGTTATGGAACAGATCACCTTGAGTGCCACCACACAGCACCCACAGGATGGCCAGGGGATCAGACCCAGCCAGCGTGGATTCAGGAGGGGCAGGTCCTGCCTGACCAGCCTGATCTCCTTTTATGACCAGGGGACCTGCCTGGCGGATGCAGGGAAGGCTGTGGATGTGTCTACCTGGACTTCAGCAAAGCCTTTGACACCGTGTCCCACAGCATTCCCTGGAAAAGCAGCAGCCCAGGRCTTGGACAGGTTCACCCTTTGCTGGGTTAGGAACTGGGTGGAGGCTGRGCCCRGAGAGTGGTGGGGATGGTGCTGCATCCAGCTGGTGGCCAGTCACTGGTGGTGTCCCCCAGGGGTCAGTGCTGGGGCCAGTCCTGTTCCATATCTTCACTGGTGATCTGGATGAGGGGATTGAGTCCCCCATCAGCAAATCTGCAGATGACACCAAGCAGGGAGCCATGTGTGGATCTGCTGGGGTTGTTTAGCCTGGAGAAAAGGAGGCTCAGGGGAGACCTCATCACTCTCTACAACTCCCTGACAGGAGGTTGTAGCCGAGTGTGGGTCAGTCTCCTCCCAGGCAGCCACTGACAGAACGAGAGGACACAGCCTTAAGCTGCAGCAGGGGGAGTTTCAGCTGGACATTGGGAAAAAATTCTTCACTGTCAGAGGGATTGGGCACTGGAATGGGCTGCCCAGGGAGGTGGTGGAGTCACCGTCCCTGGAGGTGTTTAAAAGAAGACTGGATGTGGCACCCAGTGCCATGGTTGAGTTGCTAAGGGGGTGTTGGGTCATAGGTTGGACTTGATGATCTCAAAGGTCTTTTCCAACCCAGTTAATTCTGTGATTCTGTGATGAGACTTTACGACAAGGTATTTACCCATTAAAACCATACAGAGTCATTAAAACGTGTTTCTTATCTAATACATAAACATCACTTTCCTACAACTAATTCYCATGCATCCACATCCACATGGAAGTCCTTTTATGATCCTGGAGGTTCATTAAGAGGCATCTGTGGTGGTTGCATTCAATGAATGCTTCCATATTAAAGGTGACCTTTCCCTGAACTTTTCCTTTGGCCATGCGCTGTTGCTTCTTGTCACAGAACTTCCCCAAAATCCACTGTCGGCCTCCTTATCTGTTTCTGCACTGATTCCAGCCATGTTTCTCATCCTGTGTGCACATCTGTACATCCTTTTATCTTTTTGGCCAGTTAGGCTTTCAGAAAATTCAGGGCAGCTGAATATTTTTATTCTCTGTGTTCTTTATCAATCTCCTGCTGAACATCCCAACCCTCCCACCTCCCTCTCCCACCCCACAATTTCCACCGCCCTCCTTCCTTGCACATCTCACTTTTCTCCACTGAATCCTTCACACTGCAGGGAGCTGCTGAGGAGGTGCATGGTCCATGCCTGGATTCTCCAAGCACTGACTCCCCATCCACTCTGACCACAGCCGGGGGCCACACCCCAGTGCCTGCCCAGCGTCCATCCATGGAGGGGAGCACCGTGTCCCCACCTCCCGCCTCACCCACCGAAGGAGACGATCTGTGTGAGATCGATGTCAGCAGCGTGGCCATCCACAGTGTCACGCTGCTTGTCTGCCTCTGTGGGCTGGCCGGGAACGGGGCTGTGCTCCGGCTCATCAGCCTGGAATTCAGCACCATTGCATTCCGCTACCTGGCTGTCGCCGACTTCCTCTTCCTTGTCTTTGCGCTCCTCTCCAGCCTGCTCCTCCTGGTGGAGGACGTGTCCTGCTCCACTCTCGTGCCCCTGACGTACTTGAGCTTCTTTTTCCAGCTGCCCCTGGTCTCCTGCTGCTGGGGGCTGTTTTGGCTGGCAGACACCAGCGTCGCCGACGGCATTTCCATCCTCTGCCGGCTCTGCTGCCGCTGCAGCCTTCCCGAGCGCCTGCGCTCGGTGATGGTGAGTGCCGAATGGTGGGCCTTCTTCACTCCCTTCACTGTCCTTCCCACCGTGACATTCCTGTGCCCAGCACATGAGCAGGAGAAGTGCCGGGCGGCTGTCATCCCCATTAACTCCGTCATCGTGCTCCTCTTTGCTGCTCCCACGATCATTTCCAGGACAATCCGCTTCATTAAGGCCAAGCGTGGCTCCCGGCAGCAGCAGCTCAAGAGGCGCGAGGTCGTCATCTTCTTCGTTGTGCTCTTCACTCTTCTCCTCTTCCTCTGGAATTTCCTGCAGCAGCTCATCTACACCACTGTGTCCTCCCAGGTTGTTTTCCTGCTCTTCTGCATCAACAGCAGCATCAAACCCTTCATCTACTTCTCGGTGGGGAGGTGCTGGAGGCCCTTCTCCATGGAGACCCTCAGGAAATCCCTGCAGAGGGTCTTTGAGGAGCAGAAACAAAACACTGCCCGAGAAATGACACCACTCAGAACACAACAGTCGGAGGCTGTTGATCCTTTCCTCTGCCCTGCTGAAGGACCCCAGGACAGTGGCTGAGGGTTGCCTTGAGCCACCTGMTTCATAAATATCCACAGGATCAGCCTCCCACGGTGTAATACTGCAGGAGAAGGGAGCAGGAGCATTGCCATGGGCGATGTGGGAGGGATGCTCTGCAGGGGGCACATTGGAGTGTGGCTTTCCTTCTCCCTCCCGGGTCCCCATGGCTGCCAGCAGTGTAGCTGGGCTCAGGCCTGTTCCCCATGTCTATTCCCCGTGGAATGACCCTCATTGCCTTGGCCCCAGGGAATAAACTCCATCTCCTTTGGCTCAGCAGAGGAGTTCCATGGTGTTTTGAGGGATCTCTTGCCCGGAGAGGGTGTGACAGGTTAAACGCTGGGGACACACCCAGCACAGCGCAGCGGTGATTTCCCRAATCCCTGCGGGGCTGGTGCCTCTGGGTGGCAGGAGAGGGCTTGGGATCACACGGAGCATCCTTCCCCTTCTGCTGGGCAGAGCCAGCCCTGCATTCCCATTCAGCCAAAATCCAGGTAGTCCTGACCTTTTCCATTTGGTTACTACCCCTAATTCAGGTCTGGATTCATTGCTTTTGTTTGTTCCCAATGTGGTTATTCTGACCCCAGAATTTGTGCAATAAACAACTTCTGGGCAGCGTTGCAGAATTTGTCCCTTTCTAACAGTGTCAAAAATGCCTCATTTCCTTCTTTTTTCCCATTCTAAAGCCTCTGGCTTGTCTGTGAGGAGGGCAGGAGCCTGTCCCATCCCAGAGCTCTTCCTAAGGGAGGTGCCTGCAATGGTTGGGATGATGCTGACAGTGCCAAGAGCTCCCCATTCCTCCTGGGAGAGAGCTGGGCAGCAGCCACGTCTCTTACTCGGGGGGAAGTTGTCCCTCCTTTTCCCACTGCCTTAATTCCAGGGCAAACCAACGTGCCACTGCTTCTGGAATGGGAAGTGAGAGTGAAAGCCGTGGGTGGTGAGCCATGCTTTGGATCCACGCCATGAAGTTAAACATCTGAGAAGCATTTATTAACAGAGTTGTTAATAATTAACAGAGCAAATTCCACAGCTGAGAGGATTTTTCTCCCCCTGTCTCCCGTTTTCCTGTCCTTTCAAAAGCAGAAACTCTCTGAGGTACAGCCACTTGTCCAGGAAAGGACTCCCAGCACCCAGGGAGTGTCTCCTGAGGCAAGTGCAGAAAGATCATGATCCTCCCACGCACTTTCCCTACTTCCAGGCATCTTCCTTGTCCCTATTGTCACTCAGGCCATCCCCTACCTGAGCTTCTTGTTTTCCATAAAATCCCAGAATGGTTGGGGTTGGAAGGATCCTTAAAGACAATCCTGCTCCAACCCCCTGCCATGGCCAGGGACACCTTCCGCTAGACCAGGTTGCTCCGACCTGAACGCTTCCAGGGATGGGGCAGCCACAGTTTCTCTGGGAAACCTGTGCCAATGTTTCCCCACCCTCATATTCCCAGCCTATCCCCCAGATCCTTGATAGCAAGGGCTGGCAGACACGGAGGGGAGGGAGAAGCAGGGAAAATACTGTCACTACCCCTCTACCCAGGATTCTGTCCTCATGGCCTCAACAGGCTCTTCTCCACGAAAAGTCCAGTTTTCCTTCCCTCTGCCTCTTCCACATAGGAAATCCAACCTTTGCCGAGTCTCCAGGCAGGGCCTGTCTCATTTTAACCCTGCTCCTGTCGTTTTCCCCAGAGGAGGAACAGACACATCAGGAGCGGAGCCAGACCTGGGGTCACGGTTGGGACACAAACCATGGAGCTAAAACCATSCAGGACAGCCCAGGGGAAAAGTGGGAGGATCCATCAGATTCCAGCCCCAAACCCTTGAGTGCTGACAGCCCACAGGACAGCCCACAGCCCCAAACTCAGTGTGCATTTTGGGGAAAGCCTTCCAGGGGCCATCCCAAACACATTCCCACTCACCTGGGCGACAAAGCTCAATGTGCAGTCTCCACATGGTCTTCCCCTGTGTCAGGACCTGCTGGAGATGGACAGGAATCGCCCAGGAATCGTTCTGTGCTGCTGTGCCAAGATTTCTTAGCCCCCTGCACWGTGTTTTCAAGCAAACACACCAAGAGAAAGCCCTGGGAAAAGCTCTGAGTGCTGGTGACTCAATTTTAATATTCCACAGGGTAGGGAAGCTCATCTTGGAGACAGAGAAAGCTCAGATCTGCTGAATAGGAAAGATTYAAAGCAAAGATTTCAAAGCAAAAATGTTTCCTGGGTGTCCCTGCCGATGGCAGAAGGGTTGGAATGAAATGCTCTTCAAGGTTCCTTTCAACCCAAACCATTCCATGATGATTCCTCACATCATCCAGCATCCAGCCCAGGCAGGAGTTCCCCTGCCGCCCACCACGTTCTCTTGTGCCACAGTTAATTCCATTGAGCTGCAGCCAGGCCCGCACCAGAGCACCTTCCCTGTCTCACCACGGGACACCTCCATCCCTGGGGCATCTCAGAATCCTTGCATGGGGCTGCAGGGGCTTAAAGAGCTGGTTTAGGGTGGATAGCAGGGAAAGGTTCTTCCCTCAAAGGGTGCTCGGGCGCTGAACAGGCTCCCCAGGAAAGCGGTCACAGCCCCAAGCCTGACAAAGCTCCAGGAGCATTTGGACGATGCTCTCAGGCACAGGGTGGGATTTTGGGGGKGTCCCRTGCAGGGCCAGGAGTTYGACTGGATGATCCTCATGGCTCTTATCCAATTAAGGAAATTTTATGATTCTATTTTGTGATGATTCTATTTTAGAACGATTCCCTTTATGATGATTCCCTTTATGGTGATTCCACTGTGTTGTCTCTATTCTTACCTCTCGCAGTCTGGAGAACTCCACTGGAGTGGACTCACATCACCCCACACAGGCCAGCTGCTGTCCCTGGGCTGGGATCTTCTCGAGGTTCCCTGGAATGATCCCTTGGGAAAGGGGAACGAAGCCACCGGGCGAGCCTGAGCAGTGTCTGGTGCGGGGTCTGTCCCAGGTCCCTCCACATCCCCCTTTGCTCCGTGCTGGCTCATGTTCCCCAGGGCTCCTGGGAACAGGGAACTGTTTCAGCGCCTCTCACGGGATYAGGGCTCTGGTTCCCATCTGCTCTTGGCTTTGCCCAGGAAATGACAAACAAAGGAGAGCCTCGCACACGAGACCTATGGGAAGAGCAGTTTGTGGCAGGTTCCTCTTCCACTTTACAGCAAGCCCAATCCCAAAATCTCATCTCTGAACTGCCTGAACTTGCCCCCTCTCGTTCCAGGGGTGGATCTTTAGGACGCTGCTCTACAAAACATTGATGTTTGGTTCAAATCCAGTTTTGCCTCTTGTGTGCCTCAATTTCAGTGGTACTTGACCTTCACCTCGCAGTTTCCAAGAGGATTCCTGGAAAAATAAATGCTGTGTGTGAGCTGGAGCACAGGCACACAGCGGAGGGATGATTTGGGATTTCAGGAACGTCATTTTCYCTGAGAAGAGGTGAATCAATGCTGCTCTCGTGGCTTCAACCCTTAGAAAGTTACAGGAGTCATCTGAGTCATCCTCTGCACTCCCTTGGGAGTCAGACAGCAGCCTACAATGGATTCCATGGAATTCCTAGAAAGCTGGCATGAGGTGAGATGATCCCTACCCAGACTGACACACGTCTGGGAGCTGGGATGCTCCTGCTGGAAGCTGGCATGTGTGGGGAGCCTGGGACCAGAACTGTCACCTCTCTTCCTCACTGACACTGCGCTCGTGCCCCCAGCTATGGAATCTCACATCCCCTCACCAGGCCAATCCCTTCAAGTGCAAACAGTTCCTGATCCATGACCCAAAGTGGCTCCAGGAGAGGTGCAGAGGGACTTTGGACAAAGGCCTGGAGTGTCAGGACAAGGGGGAATGGCTTCCCACTGCCCGAGGGTGGGTTCAGATTGGATAGTAGGGAGAAATCCTTCCCTGTGAGGGTGGTGAGGCCCTGGCACAGGTTTCCCCRAGAAGCTGTGCCTGCCCCATCCCTGGAAGTGTTGCAGGCYGGGGTRGACGKKGTGTGGAGCAMCCTGRTCTGGTGGAAGGTGTCCCTGCTGSCMAAGGGCTGGGRTCAGGTCAAAACAACCACAAGGGCTCCCAAGACTCAGGAGGAGGAGGAGGAGCTGCTGGGGAAGGGCTGGAAAGGGAAGAACAGCACCCCAAAATCTGGTCTCTAATACCTTTCATTGCATCCTTAAAGGAATTAGCAGTAATTAATGTGGGCTCTAAGTGCTGATAACCTGGCTGCAAGCAACTCTKTGCTGTCCTTCCCTTGGGCTGTGTGAGCCTGCATTAGAGTGACAACAACGGGAATTCTTGGCTCAGCTGTGCTTCCTTGGGCCCAGGGCAGGTTTTGGCAGTGATCYCGGTGCTTTTCCCAGAATGGGAGTCATTTCTGAGAAGCACCCAGCTGCCTCAGCAGCACTGTCAGCACTGCCAGCATTCCAGTGCCATGAGCAGCACCACCAGTAYCTCTCTGCTGCCGGAGGGACGCTGACCTCTCAGAGAAGAGAACTGAGGGGTGGTAGAAACCTGTAAAGAGAGGGAAGGCAGTGGGAGAATGGGACATGCTGCAGAGAAGCAGTGTTTCTAATCGTGAGGAAAAGAGGAACCATTTGCAAAATTTTTCTGGTGGAGCTTTTGACAAAAGCCACTTCCTTCGTAGCAAAAAAAAAAAGAAAAGTCAAGATAAATAATCCAGAGGAAGTGAATCTCTGACGTAGCCAAAGTTGCAATTTCTGACTCCTCCGTGACTCCACCGAGTTTTGAGAAGCAACACCAGGACAGGGCACGGAGAGTAACCGGCAGGACAGGAGTGAGGACCTCCTGGTGATCTGGGCACGTTCTTCTTCATGTTACTGCCCTGGGAGGATCTGCTTTAGGATATGGATCCCAAAGGAGGAAGAGGTGCCAGGAAGCGCCACTGATCTGGACAGACACCCTTAGCCTGCTGCTTCTCCACAGGGAACAGGTCAGTGGAATGTTTTCCTTCCTCCCTGCCCCACCTTCCTCTCCTCCAGCAGCTGCTCTGTTCCTGCCACCCTCTCCCAGTGACCACAGTGCCCTCCCTAGCTCCTCCTTCCTCTGCCCTGCACTTCCCTTCCGCATCTTGGTACTGAAATTGGCTGCAAAATAATTTGTAACACGATGGGAAGCATTAGGAAGCACGGATTCTTTACCTGCGCAGGACACACAGAAACATCTCTCCTTGTTCTGTGTATGGTGAYTCTKTACAAGAGGGTTTTTATTGATTATAACCATACAGATTCATTAAAAGATGTTTCTTATCTAATACATAAAYATCACTTTCCTAGAACTAACTTCCACGCTCCCACCTGCTGCTGGAAGTCCTGTGATGTCCCTGGAGGTTCATTCAGAGGGGTCTCTGGTGGTCGTAGTCACCGAATGCTTCCATATTAAAGGTGACCTTGCCTTCAACTTTCCCTTTGGCCATGCGCTGTTGCTTCTTGTTACAGAACTTGACCCAAAATCCACTGTCGGCCTCTTTGGCCGCTTTCTCCACTGGTTCCAGCCACATTTATCATCCTGTGTGCCTGCCTTGACATCCTTTTATCGTTTTGGCCAGTTAGTCCTTGAGCAATTTCAGGGCAGCTGAATATTTTTATTTCCTATATTCTTCATCAATCTCCTGCCGAACATCCCAACCCTCCCACCTCCCTCTCCCACCCCACARTTTCCACCRCCCTCCTCCCCTGCACATCTCACTTCTCTCCACTGAATCCTTCCCACTGCAGGGAGCTGCTGAGGAGCCRCATGGTYCRTGCCTGGATTCTCCAAGCMCTGACTCCCCATCCACTCTGACCACAGCYGGARGCCACATCCCAGTGCCTGCCCAGCGTCCATCCATGGMGGGGAGCACCGTGTCCCCACCTCCCGCCTCACCCACCGAAGGAGAGGATCCGTGTGRGATCGATGTCACCAACRTGGCCATCCACAGTGTCACGCTGCTCRYCTGCCYCTGTGGGCTGSCCGGGAACGGGGCTGTCATCTGGGTCATCGGCTTCCATCTCATAGTGAAACCCATCACCGCCTATACCCTTGACCTGGCCGTCATCAACTTCCTCTTCCTCCTCGCTGTAGTCCCCTCCACCGCGCTCTTCCTGCTGGAGGATGTGTCTTGCTCTGCTATCGTGCACCCGGCTTACACCAGCTTCCTTCTCCTGCTGTTTGTGTTGTTCTACAACGTGGGGCTGTACCGGCTGACRGCCATCAGCGTCGAGAGGTGCAGGTCCATGCTCCGCCAGCTCCGCTGCCACTGCAGCCTTCCCCAGAAACTTTCATGGGTGGTGGTGAGTGCCCTGCTCTGGGCCCTCTCCGTCGCGGTCGTGGCTGTCATTGCCACGGTGACTTCCCTGTGCCGGTCACACGAGCAGGAGCAGTGCCGAGTGGCTCTCATCTCCATGTACACCCTCAACCTCTTCATATTTGCTCCCTCCGTGGTCATTTCCAGCACAATCCTCTTCATTCATTTCAAGTGTGGCTCCCAGCAGCAGCAGCAACACAAGAGGCTCGACATCATCGTCTTCCTCATGGTGCTCTTCACTCTGYCCCTCAGCCTCTGGAATTTCCTGCAGCAGCTTGGCTACACCGCTGTGTCCTCCCAGGTTGTTTTCCTGTTCTCCTGCATCCACAGCAGCATCAACCCCTTCATCTACTTCTCAGTGACAAACTGCTGGCGGCAGCGCTCCATGAAATCCCTCAGGAAATCCCTTAAGGGTGTATTTGAGGGGCCAGAAGAAAACACTCCCAGCCGCAATGATGCCAGCAGGGGCACGCTGATCTGAGCCTCTTGCTCCCTTCCTCTGCGCTTCTGGAGGATCCYGGGACAGTGGCTGAGGGTTCCCTTGAGCCACCTGATTCATAAATATCCACAGGATCACCCTCCCGCGGTGTAATCCYGCAGGAGAARGGAGCAGGRGCAYGTRGGAGGGATGCTCTGCRGGAGGCACATTGGAGCATGGCTTTCCTCCTCCCTCCCGGGTCCTAGAACACTATTCCCCCAAAGGGGTCTTGCGGCTGTGATCCCAAAAATCCCCCTGGCACCTGGTTCCTGCCTCCCACTGTGGTCTGATAKCAATAAACAGCATCGTGAACCCTGAGCTGCCTTCGCCCCGTCTGCCAGCGCTCGCCGGCTTCCTCTGGCTSCTGCTGCCATCGGGAATGTGGCYGGAGGGAGGGGACACACCCAGCACAGRGCAGGGGTGARTTCCCAAATCCCTGCGGGGCTGGTGCSTCTGGGTGGCAGGAGAGGGCTTGGGATCGCACGGAGCATCCTTCCCCTTCTGTCAAGCASAGTCAGTTCTGCATTCCCATTCAATCAAAATCCAGCTTGTCCTTATCTTTTTCATTTGGTTACTACCCCKAAATCAGGTCTGGATTCATTGCTTTTGTTTGTTTCCAACGTGGTAACTCTGACCCCAGAATCTGTTGAATAAAGAACATCTAGGATGCGTTGCAGAGCTTGTCCCTGCTGAACAGTGTCAAAAATGGTTCATTTCCTTATTTTTTCCCATTCTAAAGCCTCTGTCTTGTCTGGGAGGGGGGCAGGAGCCTGTCCCATCCCAGAGCTCTTCCTAAGTGAGGTGCCTGCAATGGTTGGGATGATGCTGACAGTTCCAAGAGCTCCTCATTCCTCCCGGGAGAGAGAAGGATGTGGCAGCAGCCACATCTCKTACTCAGGGGGAAGTTGGCTAAACAGCTGGTTTAGGGTGGTTATCAGGGAAAGGTTCTTCCTCCAGAGGGTGGTCGGTCACTGGAATAGGCTCCCCAGGGAAGTGGCCAGAGCACCAAGCCTGGCARAGCTCCAGGAGCATTTGGACACTGCTCTCAGGCAGGGGGTGGGGCTTTGGGGGTGCCCTGTGCAGGGCCTCGTGCGTCCATTCCGACTCAGGATATTTTATGATTCTATTTTATGATGATTCCATTTATGATGATTCCCCTGTGTTGTCCCTATCCTGGGGCTCTGGCACAACCTCAAAAGCCTCTGCAAGGCAACGCCAACGGAGAGGGTGAATTCCTTGGCACAGCTCCCAGCCCAGCAGTAACTGGGAGGGTGGGCACTGCTGCTGGCACAGGCGAGCGGGAGGGAGGTGCTGAGGGCAAAGAGAGAGAACTCATCTTTCGTCCTTTTTTTAGTCCTGTCTTCAACCCTGCCCTTSYCCCCGTTCCCAACAACACCCAACAACCCAAATAAAACACATCCAAACCACAGATAACAACAAATACACAACAGAACCAACAACTTTCATTCTTTTACTCACTAGTTTGTTTGGGCTGCAGCAAAATGTTATTTCGTCTCTCACAATCCACCCTTTCCTTTTATTATCCTCTTTTGCTGAAGCCCTTGATTCAAYTGTCCTGTCTAGTCACCGTAGACTGATTCCTTTTGCAAAGTAGTTGCAAATAAGATAAATCACTCTTTTATTACATTTGTGTTAAATTCAGTCTATTTAAAATGTTTCTGAGTGGGCAGTTCACGTTGCTGTCCAGAGCTCTGCTCCAACTTGCATAAAATCAGTTGTGTCTCCTCCTCTTGTTTCTCCCTTCTTCTGTCTCTTTTCCTCAGGTCCGTAATTCTTTGAGCTCTCATTCCCCGGCTGCTGCTGTTGCATTGGAATTGACTGGCATGCTGGTTATCTGCATTCCTTCTAGTACACTRTTAATTAATCGAATAAAACCTGGCTTTGGGCAGGACAGATCTGGAGGAGGAAAATAATTGAAGAAGGAAAGGGTTGGAGATGTCATAGAGCAAGTGGCTTTGGGGTGGATCTGACCTGGATTCTCAGSTATCTGATATTGTAGTTGACACCGCTGAGCTGCTGGATTCCTTCAGCAGGACACCCATTTGATTATTCTTCCCCTTTTCCTGCACTATTTATAGCTCTTACTACCCCACAAACAACAATTCCCCCCCCCCCAGAATTGATAACCAGACCCCACCCCACTGAGGGGTGCACTGATTAAGAGGAAAGAGAAGAGTCTGACCTTCTTTCCTCTCGCAGCCTAGAGAACTCCACCGGAGCAGACAAGCTGTGCCTGCCCCATCCCTGGAAGTGTTGCAGGCCGGGGTGGACGGGGTGTGGAGCAACCTGGTCTGGTGGAAGGTGTCCCTGCTGGCCAAGGGCTGGGGTCAGGTCAAAACAACCACAAGGGCTCCCAAGACTCTGGAGGAGGAGGAGGATGAGCTGCTGGGGAAGGGCTGGAAGGGAGATCACAGCACCCCAAAATCTGGTCTCTAACAGCTTTCATTGCATCCTTAAGGGGATTAGCAGTAATTAATGTGGGCTCTAAGTGCTGATAACCTGGCTGCAATCAACTCTGCTGTGTGAGCCTGCATTAGAGTGACAACAATGGGAATTCTTGGCTCAGCTGTGCTTCCTTGGGCACAGGGCAGGTTTCGGCAGTGACCCCAGTGCTTTTCCCACATTGGGAGTCACTTCTGACAGACACCCAGCTGCCTCAGCAGCACTGCCAGCATTCCAGTGCCACGAGCAGCAGTACCAGCATCTCTCTGCTGCTGGAGGCAAGATGACCCCTCGGGGAAGAGAAACGGGGAATGGTAGAAACCTGTTGGGAGAGGGAAGGCAGTGGGGGAATGGGACATTCTGCAGGGAAGGAGTGTTTCTAACCAGGAGGAAAAGAGGAGCCATTTGCAAATTTTTTCTGGTGGAGCTTTTGACAAAAGCCACATCCTTTGCAGCAAAGAAAAAAAAAAGTCAAGAAAAGCAACCCAGAGGATGTGGAGCTCTGACGTAGCCAAAGTCGCAATTTCTAACTCCCCTGTGACTCCACCAAGTCTTGGGGAGCAACACTGGGAGAGGGCACAGAGAGGAGCCTGCAGGACAGGAGTGGGGATCTCCTGGTGATCTGGGCACTTTCTTCTTCATGGTACTATCCATGGAAGATCCACTTTAGGATGTGGATCCCAAAGGAGCAAGAGGTGCCAGGAAGCGCCGCTGATCTGGACAACCACCCTTAGCCTGCTGCTTCCCCACAGGGAACAGGTCAGTGGAATGTTTTCCTTCCTCCCTTCCTCATCTTCCTCTCCTCTACCAACTGCTCTGTTCCTGCCACTCTCTCACAGTGACTGCAGTGCCCTCCCCAGCTCCTCCCTCCTCTGCCCTGTGCTTCCCTTCCACATCTCCTGCTGAACAGCCCAACCCTCCCACCTCCCTCTCCCACCCCACAATTTCCACCGCCCTCCTCCCCTGCACATCTCGCTTCTCTCCACTGAATCCTTCCCACTGCAGGGAGCTGCTGAGGACCCGCATGGTCCATGCCTGGATTCTCCAAGCACTGACTTCCCATCCACTCTGACCACAGCCGGCGGCCACATCCCAGTGCCTGCCCAGCGTCCATCCATGGAGGGGAGCACCGTGTCCCCACCTCCCGCCTCACCCAC
>JACAXG010000031.1:7444504-7535038 GCA_018881555.1 Amblyornis subalaris | reverse complement strand
CTGACCTGGTTCTTGCATGGGCCGCCTGTAAGAGGCAACTAAAAAACTGGGGCTCTGTGCTTTCCTTCCTGTGCAAAAGAATGGTCATTCTGATGCCAGAGCGCAAGGGCAAAATGTGGATTTCCTGTCCAAAACCTAGAGACATACCAGGATTTGTGCCATACAACAAGTGCCCGGACAGATGGGTGTGGCTGCACGTGACCTCCCCGTGGCTTTCTTTCATGTGCTCCTGAGACACTGGGGCTAGCTGTGAGCCTTGGGAGTCTTTGTCAAAATAGGCAGAGCAAGAGAATGCACGGAACATGAAGGAGAAAAGGGGTCTTACATTGCAGTTGGGGGATGGGCATGAGAGGTTGAGCCTGGCAAGGGAGGCCTAGCAGGGCAAGACAAGGTATTGCTCGCAGACATTGAAGGTATATTCAAGGATTGCTCGCAGACAAAAGCTGCCAGGAGAGAATGGTCTCTCTGATGTTCTTCTTGCATGGGCTGTCTGTAACAGGCAAGTAAAACAGTGTGGCTCGATGCTTTCCTTCCTGTGCAAAAGAACTGTCATTCTACTATCAGAGCCCAAGGGCAAAATGTGCATTCCTTGTCTAAACCCTAGAGACATGCTAGGATTGGTGCCATGCAAAAGCTGCCCATATAAACGGGTCTGTCTGAACGTGACCTCCCTTGGGCTGCCTTTCATTTGCTCCTGAGACACTGGGGTTAGCTGTGAGCCTTGGGAGTCTTTGTCAGAGCACAAAGAGCTAGACAGGTTCAGGAACGGGCAGGAGAAAAGCATTCTTTACTTGCAGGTGGGGGATATGCATGCAAGGCAATAAAAGGCCATGGAAGCCTAATAGGGCAAGTGAAGGAATTGCTGGCAGACATTCCAGGTATATTCAAGGGTGCCTGAGGGACAAAAGTGGCCAGGACAGACTGGTATATCTGASCTGCTTCTTGCATAGGACGCCTGTAAGAGGCAACTAAAAAACTGGGGCTCTGTGCTTTCCTTCCTGTGCAAAAGAATGGTCATTCTGGTGCCAGAGCGCAAAGGCAAAATGTGGATTTCCTGTCCAAAACCTAGAGACACGCCAGGATTTGTGCCATACAACAAGTGCCCGGACAGATGGGTGTGGCTGCACGTGACCTCCCCGTGGCTTTCTTTCATGTGCTCCTGAGACACGGGGGCTAGCTGTGAGCCTTGGGATTATTTGTCAAATAGGTAGAGTAAGAGAATGTGTGGATCTGGAAGTAAAGAAGGGGTCTTGAATTGCAGGTGGGGGATGGGCATGCAAGAGAATTCCCGGCAAGGGAGGCCTAGCAGGGCAAGACAAGGTATTGCTSGCAGACATTGAAGGCATATTCAAGGATTGCTCACAGAGAAAAGTGGCCAGGACAGACTGCTCTGTCTGAACTTCTTCTTGCATGGGCTGTCTGTAACAGGCAAGTAAAACACTGGGGCCCCATGCTTTCCTTCCTATGAAAAAGAATTGTCATTCTGGATCCAGAGCCTAAGGGCAAAATGCGGATTGCCTTTACAAAACCTAACACATGAAATGCTGCATGGAAAGATGGTTGTGGGTCCACCTGACAGTCCCATGGATTCCTCTCCTGTGCTCCTGAGACACTGGGGCTACCTGTTAGCCTTTGGAGTCTTTGTCGGATCAGGCAGAGAAAGACAAGGCCGGGAAGTGGCAGGAGAAAAGGGGGTGTTGAATTGCAGATGTGGGAATTTTGAGCAAGGTAATGCGAGGCAAGCGAGGGTTTTAAATTCAAGGGGAGGCCGGTGGCGGCTTTGCAAGGCACAGCAAGGGTGCTGTTGGCAAGGCAGTCAGAGTCGTAGAAGACAGAAATGCATGGCTTGACCAGGACAAATGGGTAGGGTAGTCAAGTTAAGAGATGACTGAGGAAGTCAATGCAAGGGAAAAGGCATGGTAGGAATGGACAGGAAGAACATGAGTGAGTGAGGGAGGCAAAGAAGGGATAGTCAAGAAAGGCTAAAAAATGCAAAGGAGGTGCAGGCCAGGCCAGGCTAAGCCCTGCAGGAAAGCAGCAGGAAGGTCAAGTGTGGGGGATGGGTATGCAAGGCAATGCAAGGAAAGGGAGGCTTAGCAGGGCAAGGCAAGGATTTGCTCGTAGACATGCAGGGTACATGAAAGGATTGCTCACAGACTAAAGCAGCCAGGAAAGACTGGTTTTTCTGGCCTTGATCTTGCATGGGCAGTCTGTGATATTCATGCGAAAGGCACCCAGGGGAGGTCACGTTCCGCCAGACCTATCTATAGGGGCAGCTTTTCTACGGCACAAATCCTAGCATGTCTCTAGCTTTTGGAAAGGAAATCCACATTTTGCCCTTGTCTCTGGCAGCAGAATGACAGTTCTTTGGTATAGCAGGAAAAGCACGGAGCCCCAGGGTCTACTTGCCTATTACAGATGGCCCAGGAAAGGTCAAGGCAACACTGACCAGTCTGTCCAGGCCACTTTTGTGTGCGAGCAATCCTTGAATATACCTTGAATGACATTGACAAATATTTGAATATACCTTGAATGCCTGCGAACAATACCTTGCGTTGCCCTGCTAGGCTTCTGTGGCCTGGCATTCCCTTATATACTCATCCCTCACCTGCACTTAGAGACCCCTTTTCTCCTTCCAGTTCCAAGCATAGTCATGCTCTGCCTGCTCTGATGAAGATTCCCAAGGCTCACAGCTAACCCCAGTGTCTCAGGAGCACATGAAAGGCAGCCCAAGGGAGGTCATGTTCAGACAGACCCATCTATATTGGGCAGCTTTTGCATGCCAAGAAATCCTAGCATGTCTCCAGGGTTTGGACAAGGAATGCACAGTTTGACCTTGGGCTCTGATAGCAGAAGGACAGTCTTTTGCACAGGAAGGAAAGCATCGAGCCACACGGTTTTACTTGCCTGTTACAGACAGCCCATGCAAGAACAAGGTCACATAGACCAGTCTCTCCTGGCAACTTTTGTCTGCAGGCAATCCTTGAATATGCCTAGAATGTCTGCAAGCAATTCCTTCGCTTGCCCTGCTAGGCTTCCGTGGCCTTATATTCCCTTGCATACCGATCCCGCACCTGCAACTGAACACCCCTTTTCCTCTTTGCCAGTTCCTGGCCTTGTCTTGCTCTGCGTGCTCTGACAAAGACTCGCAAAGGTCACAGCTAACCCCAGTGTCTCGGGAGCACATGAAAGGCAGCCCAAGGSAGGTCACGTGCAGCCAGATATGTCTGTAAGGGCAGATTTTGTATGGCACTAATCGTACCATATCTGAGCTTTTGGACAGGCAATCCACATTTTGCCTTTGGGCTCCGGCACAAGAATGACAGTTCTTTTGCATAGGAAGGAAAGCACAGATACCCAGGGTTTTACTTGCCTGTTACAGATGGCCCATGCAAGAACAAGGTCACATAGACCAGTCTCTCCTGGCCAGTTTTGTCTCCCAGCCATCCTTGAATATACACTGAATGTCYGCCAGCAACTCCTTGTCTTGCCCTGCTTGGCTTCCGTGACCTTTTATTTCCTTGCATGCCCATCCCCCACCTGCAATTCAAGTCCAATTTTCTCTTGCTAGTTGAATGACTTGTCTTGCTCCAACTGCACGGACAAAGACTCCCAAGGCTTACAGCTAGCCCCAGTGTCTCAGGAGCACATGAAAGAAAGCCACGGGGAGGTCACGTGCAGCCACACCCGTCTGTCCGGGCACTTGTTGTATGGCACAAATCCTGGTATGTCTCTAGGTTTTGGACAGGCAATGCATGTGCTGCCCTTGCGCTCTGGCACCAGAATGACCATTCTTTTGCACAGGAAGGAAAGCATGGAGTCCAAGTTCTTTAGTCGCCTGTTACAGACGGCCGAAGGAAGAACAATATCAGATATACCAGTCTCTCCTGGCCACTTTTGTCCCTCAGCCATCCTTGAATATACCTTGAATGTCTGCCAGCAATTCCCTGTCTTGCCCTACTAGGCTTCCGTGGCTTTTTATTGCCTTGCATGCCCATCCCCCACCTGCAAGTCAAGAACGCTTTGGTCCTGCCAGTTTCTGAAATTCTCTCGATCTGCATGCTCCGACAAAGTGTCCCAAGGGTAACAGCTAGCCCCAGTGTCTCAGGAGCACATGAAAGGCAGTCATGGAGAGGTCACGTGCAGCCACACTGCTCCGTATGAGCACGTGATTTAGGGAACAAATTCTAACATATCTCTAGATTTTGGACTGGAAATCTACATTTTGCCCTTGGAACCTGGCACAAGAATAACAGTTCTTTTGCATAGGAAGGAAAGCACAGAGACCCAGGGTTTTACTTGCCTGTTACAAATGGCCCATGCAAGAACAAGGTCACATAGAGCAGTGTGTCCTGGCCACTTTTGTCTCTCAGCCACCCTTGAATATACCTTGAATGTCTGCCAGCAATTCCCTATGTTGCCCTACTTGGCTTCCATGGCTTTATATTCCCTTGCATGCCCATCCCCCACCTGCAATTCAAGAACACGTTTCTCCTGCCAGTTCCTGAACATGTCTCGCTCTGCGTGCTCTGACTAAGACTCCCAAGGCTCACAGCTAGCCCAAATTTCTCAGGAGCACATGAAACGCAGCCCAAGGGAAGTCACGTTCAGACAGACCCATCTATATGGGCAGCTTTTGCATGGCACAAATCCTAGCATGTCTCTAGGTTTTGGAGGAGCACTCCACATTTTGCCCTTGGGCTGTGGCACCAAAATGACAGTTCTTTTGCATAGGAAGGAAAGCATGGAGCCCTAGTGTTTTACTTGCCTGTTACAGATGGCCCATGCAAGAAGTAGTTCAGACAGAGCAGTCTGTCCTGGCCACTTTTGTCTCTGAGCCATCCTTGAATATACCTTGAATGTCTGCCAGCAACTCCTTGCCTTGCCCTGCTAGGCTTCCGTGGCCTTTTATTCCCTTGCATGCCCATCCCCCACCTGCACATCAAAATGCCTTTTCTCCTGCCGGTTCCTGGCCTTCTCTTGTTCTGCCTGCTATGGCAAAGACTCCCAAGGCTCACAGCTAGCCGCAGTGTATCAGGAGCACATGAAAAGCAGCCCAAGGGAGGTCACGTGCAGCCACACCCATCTGTCTGGGTACTTTTTGTATGGCAGAAATCCTGGTATGTCTCTGGGTTTTGGACAGGAAATCTACATTTTGCCCTTGCGCTCTGGCATCAGAATGACCATTCTTTTGCACAGGAAGGAAAGCACAGAGCCCCAGTTTTTTAGTTGCCTCTTACAGACAGCCCATGCAAGAACCAGGTCAGATATACCAGTCTGTCCTGGCCACTTTTGTCCCTCAGGCACCCTTGAATATACCTTGAATGTCTGCCAGCAATTCCCTATGTTGCCCTACAAGGCTTCTGTGGCCTTTTATTGCCTTGCATGCCCATCCCCCACCTGCAAGTCAAGAACGCTTTGCTCCTGCCAGTTCCTGAACCTGTCTCACTCTGCGTGCTCTGACAAAGTCTCCCAAGGCTCACAGCTAGCCCCAATTTCTCAGGAGCACATGAAAGGCAGTGTCGGMGGCGTACTGAATGGTGCGGTGCAGCGACCTTCCGAAAGCGTCTCCAGAGAAGCCGCTCGGCAGGGCAAACACACAAACACAAACACACTCACACCGGATAGCTTTTCCTGTAAGCTGGATTGATGGCAAAGAAGCAGGAAGCGTCTTTGTATGACGTTCCACGAGAGAAGTTTATTGCAGAGACATGAAGGTTCCCAGGGACAAAGATGGGCCGCATGGCAGGGTCCAGGGTTATATCCGGGGTCAGTAGGGGCGGGGAAACATCAGGGACCAATAATCTGAGGGTACGGGGGTGGTACACAGRTGGGGTTGGGGTGTGGGAGCGAATGGGAATGACTGGGGGAGTGGCGAGGGAACAAGGGCCAATAAGGAAACAAGAAAGGGCGAAGCCTCTGGAACCGGGATATGTAGGGTAGGAAGGGGGAAGGAGGCCACCGGGCCGACCGGGGAAACAGCACCGAGGTACATTAACATAGTGAAACAAAGCATCCTGGGAACGGCCTTTTCAGTCACTCTAACCTGAGGAGCTACCTAAGTCTCCTCCCTCCAAGGGACCCTTGTGGTCCCTCTGTAAGCAGGCTCACCGGCCTCCTCCACAACTCCCCCTTCTTTATTAATTAAAAAGGCCTCCCCCAGGGATTCTAAAACAACCGAATATACACAAAACAACAAAAATGGTCAAAAGCACCTCAACCCACCCCCCCAGGTCCCAATGTTTTGGGTTTTTTGGTTTTTTTTGGTTTGGTTTTTTTTTTTTTATTTTTATTTTTAGTTTTTGAACGCTGGTATGGATGCTTTCGTTGTGGGTGGTGAGAGTTTTCTGAACTGAGGCACAGCTTAAGCATCCAGAAAAGAGTGGCGAGGTAGATGTTGGGCTTCCTGGTGGGCCGTCACTTTGGCAAGTGCTTCTGTTAGGGTTTTAAACAAAATTATTGAAAGAAATAAGGGGGCATAGGGGTATGGGCCCTGTGGTTGAAGAACAAGGATTAGAACTGAGGACTTATCACTCCGAGGTTCTGGTTGTGGGACGACGGGTCGGCATCTGCGGTGGAAATCTGCGCCGTCTCCGTCTCCACGCTGCGCTTGTTTGTTTGTCAGCGTTTGTATTTGTCTTTTTGTATTTGTCTCAGAGTTGGTAAGGTTARTGTCTACCGGAGTAGTGTTTGCCGGGCCAATATAGGGCTTGATGTTTTTTCCCGGTAGCCACCTTGGGTCTGATGATGTGGAAACACAGGCATATCCCCTCCCCCAGGTTATTAGTGGGAAAGGGCCTAATATCTGCTGACTCTCCGGATCCTTGATCAGCACTGGCGGCGTCTCATCGAGCTTAGCTCGAGTCGAATTTGAGAAGTGCCGGAATACAGAGGGGTTTGGGTCTGTAAATGAGCTATTTAAGAAATTTATAGTGAAAAGGGCTTTACAGAGTCTTTCAATAGGAGAATTAACCTCTGTCCCTCCCTGCTGCTGATCGAGGACTCGTTTGATGGTACCATGGGCCCTCTCAACAATGGACTGTGCTGTGGGGGAGTGTGGTATGCCTGTGCCATGCTTCACTCCCCACTGATTGAAAAAGTTTCGGAGTTTGTGGGAGGTGTAAGCAGGGCCGTTGTCGGTTTTTATTTCCTGTGGAACGCCCAAGGTGGCAAATGCGAGGAGGAAGTGCCTAGTGGTGTCTTTGGCCTTCTCTCGGCATGGGCCAAAGGAAACACCGCTCGAGAAAATGTGTCTATGGACACGTGTACATATTTGAGCCTGCCAAAAATAGGGGAATGTGTTACATCTCTTTGCCACAACTGACAGCTATTTAGTCCGCGGGGGTTCACCCCAGAACCCAACGATGGAACTTGGTGTTGCTGACAGTTGGGGCATGTGGCCACTATCGCCCTTGCTTGGTCACGCGGAAGGTGGAACATACGCATGAGGGCGGGCACATTTTGATGGTAAAAGCTATGGCTCATTTTTGCCTGTGTAAAGATGTCAGGGATGTTAGCAGTTTGCACAGGCATGGCCAGGGTATCGGCTCTTCTGTTGCCTTCTGCAATAGGTGCTGGGAGGTCAGTGGGCGATCTCACGTGCATTACGTAAAATGGTTGCTTTCGGTGGGAGAGCAGATAAATTAATTTCGAAAGCAACCTGTGTGGATTTGGGTTTTCTACCTCTTTCAATAAAGAATGTTCAGCCCTAGCAACTACACCAGCTACGTATGCCTAATCCGTGATTAAATTTATGGGTTCTTTAAACCTCTCAAAAGCCCTGACAACGGCTGCTAGTTCAGCAATTTGGGGAGACCCTTTAACAATTTCAGTATCAGACTCCCACTTTTGTGTCTTTGCATTTTTCCAAGTCATGACTGACTTGTGGGATCTACCCGAGCCGTCAGTAACAGTTGTTAGAGCTTTTAGAGGTGTATGACTTTGGAGTGATTTTGGGACCAAATGAAAATCTGAAGTAAACAGTCTATGACTGGGTTTATGGATTGAAATTTGGCCCGTGTAGCTGTCTAGGGCRAACTGSAGRTGTTCGTTGGTCTGGAGYAAGTTTTCCAGAGTCTCTGTTGTCAATGGGAGGTAAATGCATGCAAAATCACATCCTGCAAGGGTGCGAAGGCGTGCCCTGGCTCTGGTGATAAGTTGAGCCTTCTGCTCTTGGGTCGTAGTTAGTGTTTTGGTAGGTTGGTTGTGGAGAAAGACCCACTCGATGATAAGGAAGGGGTCTTTCATTGTTGTGTCCCATTGAAAGATGAGACCGTGTAACCTGGGCAGCTTACCTAAGATGATGAACTGGAACGGGAGAGTGGGATCGGTCCTATGCGCCTGCCTCGATGATAGTGCATCCTGGATCTTGCTGATGGACTCCTGGGCTTCTAGAGTGATGGTGCGTGGCGAGTCAAGGCCCTCGTTGCCTTGAAGGAGTTTGAAGAGTGGCGCGAGGTCCTCCATCATAATCCCCAGCAGTAGACGCACCCAGTTGATGGTCCCGCAGAGCTGTTGGAGGTCTCGGAGGGTCTTCAGGTTGTCTTTGATGACAAGCTGCTGGGGTACGATGGTCCGCTCGCCGATTCGGAGTCCCAGGTAGGTCCAGGGGCAGGTTCAGTGGATCTTATCTTCCCGGATCTCAAATCCGGCATCTTCCATGGCTTTGATTGTCTTTGCCAGAACGGTATTCAGATAGGACTCGTCCCGTGTGCAAATTAATATATCGTCCATATAATGAAGAATTATGGCGTCTGGGAATTTTTTACGAATAGGTGAGAGGATGCGGGCCACGTACCGCTGGCAGATGGAAGGTGAGTTTTTCATCCCCTGAGAGATGACACGCCAGTGGTACCGCTTTAGAGGGGCTTCCCTGTTCAGGGATGGGACTGAGAACGCAAATCGGCGTGCGTCTCTAGGATGGAGGGGAATGTTAAAAAAGCAGTCTCTGATGTCAACAACTGCAAGTTTCCAGTTGCGTGGCAGCATGGAGGGTGAGGGTAGGCCAGGTTGCAGGGGACCCATATCTTCAACGACCTCATTGATTCTTCGGAGGTCGTGGAGTAGCCTCCACCTGTATTTGCTAGGTTTTTTAATAACAAAGACRGGGGAATTCCGAGGGCTATTGGTTGGTTCAATGTGGCCCTTGGCAAGCTGCTCTTCCACAAGAGACTCGAGAGCGCGCAGCTTCTCAGCTGAGAGGGGGCCACTGATCCACCCACACCGGATTGTCGGTTTTCCCATGTGAGTGGCAGGGTGGCACGCTCCGCAGTGGCCCCAACTAGAAATCCCGTGATGGTGATGGGATTTCTAGTCGAGTTCCCCATTGGGACAGGAGGTCTCTGCCCCATAACATAATTCCCGACCTTACTACAAAGGGCCTGATGGTGGCAGTTCGGCCCTCGGGTCCCTCTACGACGATGGTATCCTTGCTGCGCATGGAGACTGCAGCACCTCCAATTCCCGAAATGAATCCGTTCACCAGGGTTAGTTCCCAGTCC
The DNA here is from genome assembly GCA_018881555.1 of Amblyornis subalaris. NCBI lineage: Eukaryota > Metazoa > Chordata > Aves > Passeriformes > Ptilonorhynchidae > Amblyornis > Amblyornis subalaris. The sequence goes on along the minus strand of JACAXG010000031.1, from coordinate 7,525,538 downwards.
CGCGGCCACTTGGAGCAGGTGATGATGGTGACATCCGCTCGGGTGTCCGCCATCCCTGGAAGATAGAGCTTAGTACTTTGTTAAGTAGGCCACACTCTACCATAGGTCTATCTGGGCTAACAACTTCGACACAGAATGCCATCAGGTTCTCCGGAACGCAGTCCAAGTGAGGTGGTAGGAGGAAAAATTGTGCAATGGCCGTTCCTTGGTATAAAAACCAAGGTGGTTTATTGCACATGACTGTCACATATAGTTCATCATTAGGGCCAACAGTTTGTATTTTGGGGATGATAGAGAGTTCCCCTGGCCCATTAATGCCATCTCCGATAATTAGAATGTCTCTGGKGCCATCTAGGGGCCCATATTGTCCTGTGGGAATTTTATGAATGCCTTCATTGTCGAATTGCATTGACAAGGCACTCACCAATTGGCACCGGGTCCATACCTTTACGCGTTGTAATGCCTCGGAGACTCGGAGCTCTTCATCTGTGTAGTCTTCAGAAAAGTATCTTCCGGCATCCGAGTCTCCGGGATGGCGGGCAGGATAGGGCGGAACGGCTGCGCATTTGATGTCATTGCGCGGGGCCATCCCGCGCTCTGTTGGTAGTTTCTCGAGTGCTGTTGGTGATGGTATTCGCAAATTGGACAACTCGATGCTAAGCACCTCACCGACTGCGGCGAATTTCTGGTGGTTTTGTGCTTGGAGAGTCCTTAATGAAATGTCCTGACTCCCCACAATAGYAACATTGTTGGCTGTCCTTAGATGATGCTACCAAAGGTTCTGCCACCCCTTTCGAGACCGCCATGGCAATTGTTTGTTCGGTTGATGTTAACTTGGCACAGGCCTCAACCATCCGATCTATGGTGGGTTCCGGGTCGAGAGGGAGGGCTCTCAAAATCTTTTTACACTCCTTGTTTGAATTGGCCACTGCCAACTTGCACAACAGTTCTTTGCGTGCATCTGCATTTTCGACCTGTCTTTCAATAGAGCCTTTTAGGTGGTCTATAAATTTGATAAAGGTCTCATCCACACCCTGTTTAATATCTGAAAAGTTTTGGGTGGGAGTGGCATCATCGGGTGTCTGAAGCAGCGCTGTCTCTGTTGCTTTTTTGATGTCTCTAAGGACAGCCTCAAGGAGATCTTGCGCTTGGTCTTGGGGGCGCTCCAAGTTACCTTCTCCGCTTAAATGGTTGATAGTTAAACGGGCCCTAGCCTCATCCCCTCTATATGATTGTATAAGTCGCCTTAGATGTTTTTTCCAAGTTCTCTCCCAGAGCATATACTCTGCGTCAGAGAGGAGGCACCTCAATATGTTCTTTATATCGTGGGGTACTAGGGTATGCGCGGAGAAGGTAATTTGGAGTAAGTTTTTAAAATATGGCGAACCTCGCCCATACTCTTTTCTGGCCTTGCACAGCTCTTTGAGATGTGCATAAGGGACTGGCTCCCACCCAGGGTTTCTTCCCCTCTTATAGATAACTGGAGCTGCAAAGAAAGTAATTTTGTCAGCCCACTTCCAGTTACCATCCCTTACTGCCTTTCTTTGCACCACAGCCCAGGGATCTTCTGACTCCGGATCAGAATCTTGGGAGTCACTGCCCTCCTCCGAAGAGGAGGGAGAGCGCCTGGCTCCTGTGTGGGGTTTATGACAGACCGGATTTGCCTGCTGTTGCATGGCAATGGATGCCAAGATGGCGTCATTCCGATCGCCACCGCACCCACTTCTAGCTCCGGTAGTGTGATAACCAGAAGAGGGCTGGTTTCCCGCAGCGGTGCCACCGATGGAGAAGGTGGGGACTCCAGGAGGGGACGCGGGGTCTGCGATAGGTAAGGGATTCCCGATGGAAGGGGAGGGGGCCGACGCAGACACGCCCCCCTCGACAAATGGGAGGAGGGACCCGACGCGATGACGTGCGCAGGGAAGGGAAGGGAGAGGTCACAAGGTGGTGGAAAGGCCGGCGCCACGTGGTTGGCTCCATTTTGAGTCGGTGCCACATGGCTGGCCCCATTTTGGGTAAAAACGGGGGGAGACGAAACTGGGGAAGAGGGCACAGGTAAGAGGATTTGGGGAGAGCTTGAGATGGGGTGATCAAGCCCCATCTCGAGAAGGGGACAGGGGAGACCGTGGGACGTCAGGGAGCCGGTAGCAACCCTGTGCCCTTGGGCAGGATCCATCTCCAGGACTCTCCTGAGACGAGGAAAAGGGTTGAGGAATACACGGAGAGGGAAGTAGGGGAGCGTCTTTAACTGGGGATTAAGAGAACCCGAACGTCTCCTAATACCCTTAACACTTACTACCATAATGGCAAGCAAAACTAAATCCCGTGAAATGTTAGGAAAGTATTTAAACAACCAAAGAACTAAATGTTTTAAGTCACCCATAGAAAAGCAAAAAATTCCCCGAACAAAAGCTCTTTCAACTTGGTTAAAAACTTCCCCCTGGGGATGGGTTAAATTAGCCCCCATCTCCAACTCTACCCACCACCCGAGAGAAAAGGCTTAAAAAGAAGTAGAAAGAAGACCCGATATTTTTCACTCACCAGCTGCATCAAAAAAACTTCTCGGGGTAGTCCGTCGACTTTCGACCGGTCTTCTCCTCCTGAGAAGGTTGTCAGTCACCCCTCGGATTACCCTGATAAAACTCAGAGCTCTCTCCAGGGAGGTGGCTGCTCCGAACGCGGCTTGATTTCCAGCAGCAAAAAGCTGCTGGAGACGCTTTCAGGAACACGTGTGGAAACGGTCCCTGTTCGGTGCGCCAACTGTCGCCGGCGTGCTGGATGGTGGGGTGGGGCGGCCTTCCGAAAGCGTCTCCAGAGAAGCCGCTCGGCAGGGCAAACACACAAACACAAACACACTCACACCAGATAGCTTTTCCTGTAAGCTGGATCGATGGCAAAGAGGCAGGAAGGATCTTTGTATGAGGTTCCACGAGAGAAGTTTATTGCAGAGACGTGAAGGTTCCTAGGGACAAAGACGGGCCGCATGGCAGGGTCCAGGGTTATATCCGGGGTCAGTAGGGGTTGGGAAGGCATCAGGGACCAATAATCTGAGGGTACGGGGGTGGTACACAGATGGGGCTGGGGTGTGGGAGCCAATGGGAATGACGGGGGGAGTGGCGAGGGAACAAGGGCCAATGGGGAAGCAAGAAAGGGAGAAGCCTCTGGAACCAGGAGATGTAGGGTAGGAAGGGGGAAGGAGGCCACTGGGCCGACCGGGGAAACAGCACTGAGGTACATTAACATAGTGAAAGAAAGAGTCCTGGGAGAGGCCTTTTCAGTCACTCTAACCTGAGGAGCTACCTAAGTCTCCTTCCTCCAAGGGACCCTTCTGGTCCTTCTGTAAGCAGGCTCACCGGCCTCCTCCACAAGGCAGTCATGGAGAGGTCACGTGCAGCCACACCCCTCTGTATGGGCACGTGTTTTATGGCAGAAATCCTAATATGTCTTTAGATTTTGGACAGGAAATCTATATTTTGCCCTTGGGCTGTGGCACAAGAATGACAGTTCTTTTGCATAGGAAGGAAAGCACAGAGACCCAGGGTTTTACTTGCCTGTTACAGACGGCCCATGCAAGAACAAGGTCACATAGACCAGTCTCTCCTGGCCACTTTTGCCTGTGAGCAATCCTTGAATAGACCTTGAATGTCCGCCAGCAACTCCTTGTCTTGCCCTGCTAGGATTCCGTGACCTTTTATTACCTCGCATGCCCATCCCCCACCTGCCATTCAAGACCAATTTTCTCTTGCTAGTTCAAGGTCTTGTCTTGCTCCGACTGCACAGACGAAGACTCCCGTCTCACAGCTAACGCCAGTTTCGCAGGAGCACATGAAAGAAAGCCACGAGGAGGTCACGTACAGCCACACCCATCTGTCCGGGAACTTTTTGTATGGCACAAATCCTGGTATGTCTCTAGGTTCTGGACAGGATATCCACATTTTGCCCTTGTGTTCTGGCATCAGAATGACCATCTTTTGCAGAGGAAGGAAAGCACGGAGCTCCAGTTTTTTAGTTGCCTGTTACAGATGGCCCAAGCAAGAAAAAAGTCAGATAGACCAGTCTGTCCTGGCCGCTTTGGTCTCTCAGCCATCCTTGAATATGCCTTGAATGTCTGCCAGCAATTCCCTCTCTTCCCCTACTAGGCTTCCGTGGCCTTATATTCCCTTGCATGCCCATCCCCCACCTGCTATTCAAGAACGCTCTTCTTCTGCCAGTTGCTGAAACTGTCTCACTCTGTGTGCTCTGACGAAGACTCCCAAGGCTCACAGCTAGCCCCATGTCCCAGGAGCACCTGAAAGGCAGCCATGAGGAGGTCATGTGGAGCCAGACCTGTCTTTATGCCCTGTTTTGTATGGCACATATCCTAGCATGTCTCTAGGTTTTGGACAGGCAATCCACACTTTGCCCTTGGGCTCTAGATCCAGAATGACAGGTCTTTTGCATACAAAGGAAAGCATGAGCCCCAGGGTTTTATTTGCCTCTTACAGACTGCACATGAAAGATCAAGGTCAGACAGACAGGTCTGTCCTGGCTGCTTTTGTCTGCGAACAGTCCTTGAATGTACCTCTCACATACCATGCCCTGCCTTGGAAAGTCAACAGTTTCCATGCATTGCCTTGCCTTGCATTCCCTTGCAGGTTCTGAGCACACCCTTGACCTGCCTACTGCTTTCCTCCAGGGCCTCGCCTGACCTGACCTGCACCTGTGGTGCATTTCGTAGACATTCCTGAATGTCCCTTCCTTTGCMTCACTCTCTCACCCGTGTTCTTCCTGGCCCTTCCTACTATGCCTTTGCCTCGCATTGACTTGCTCAGCCGTACACCGCCTTGACTTCCCTACCCATTTGTCCCGGCCCAGCCTTGCCTTTCCTTCTCCTTCAATGACTCTCATTGCCTTGCCGACCTCTCGCTTGCTTTGCCTTGCAAAGCCGCCACGGCCCTCTCYTTGCCTTTCAAATCCCCTTTTGCCTTGCATGACCTTGCTCACCCTTTCCCTCCCTGCAATTCAAGATCCCTTTTCTCCTGCCATTTCCTGGCCTTGCCTTGCCTTTCCTGCTCCTCCTAGGCTTCTCCTTGGTTTGCCCACCCCTCCCTTGCCTTGCCTTTTCTTTYCTAACCAATCTTGCCTTTCCTTTTCATTTCGTGACCATTTCCTCACTTTGCCTTCCCCCCCATATTGCCTTGCTGCTCCCACTCTTGCCTTCCCGTGACCTTCCTTCCCTCCACTGCCTTGCATTGTCTTGCCAGTTGCATTCCCCTCTCTCCTCTTGCCTTGCCCCGCTCCCTTGACTTGCCTAGGATGGCCTACATTTCCATTGCATTGCCTTGCCTGCGTGGAAGGCAAGGCAAAGAGTGGTAGGCAAGGCAAAGCAAAGCAAGGAAGTCGTAGGGTGCGCAAGGCAAGACAGACATAGGCAAGGGAAGCAAAGCAAKGGTRGGYGAGGCAAAAGCAGGCAAGGGACTGAAGGCAAGACAAGGCCAAGTGCCTCCGAGTGCCTTTCCTTGGGAAGCAAAGGACATAGTCCCTGGCCTTGGTGCAGCGGATGTTAAGGTAGCATGGGGAGGGAGGTCTAGTCCAGCAAGACATGTCTGTCCTGGCACCTTCTTTGGAGGAGCAATTGTTGGACGTATTGAATACTACAGGCGGTATCCAACTTTCAATAGGTAAGTTCCTGAACTAATCTGGCAATGGTTTTCTATGGGAAGGAAAGCACAGAGGCCCAGTGCGTGAGGGGCAGAGAAGAAGCTGCCTAGGGGAAGTGAAGGGCGGCAGCAGCTTTCTGTGCTGGCACGCTTGGTGTGGAAGCACTGCCTCAACTTGTGCAATGATGGAGTTGGTATCCATCTTTGGAAGGTGATCTCCTGCAAGTTTCAATTGTGCATGTGGTTTCCACTTGTCTGAGGTGGCCTTCTGAAATTCTGGCCATGCACTTCCTATGGACAAGGTAAGCAGCTCTGCTCACTCTTGATGTGCAGCTGATCTAGTGGCCCGGGCAGGTAAGGCCTAGGACACAGTCTTCTGGCACTTTGGTGCAGGATCAGTGGCTGCATGTTTTCTGTTTTTGAGGAGGGGATGCCATTTCTTTGGAGAAGGCCTTTACAGTGCCTCTCATTGGCAAGGAAACCACTTTGGGATCTGCACGGTGGGTGGTCTTAGTGATGTCAAGGCTTTCCCTAAGAGGCAGATCTATCAGTTAGAGCTTGTTGACCTGCTGCGGTGGGAATGCCAAAGCCAAGCGGTCGAGCTTTTGGTCCTGGTCCCTTTAGGGTGGGAGCAGTCCCTGGTGCTGTTGAGTTTGGATGCCGACTCTGTGAGATTGAAGGGTTCTGATGGTAGCCAGAGCTGAGAAGGAATGTGCAGCAAGCAGGACATGTGCTGCTAGTTCGAGAGATGCCGCTGAAGTTGTAAGCGGCAAGAGCTTTCTCAGCTGGCACTTTTGGGAGCTCTGTTTTTGGCAGCTGTTTTCTGGAGCTTCTAGGCAGACTGGGCGAGAGGGGAAAGATGTTTCAGGGGAAAGGAGTTGCCGTTGCCTTTTGAGTGGTGCAGAGAATAGTTTGCATTTGGAAGGGGAAGAGCAGCGAAATGTTTTTGTGGTGACACGGTTGAATTGGGAGCAGTGAGGCTCGGAAGTTTGCTGTGCACATGGGGTGCTTTGGAGCTGGGCGAGGGGCGTGTGGTTTCTTTTGTATGTCGACAGCGCCATCGTGTGGTTGTTTCTATGAGCACGGCCCGAGCCCAGGCAAAAGCCACTGGATTCTCCGTGCCKKCACAWTTCGTKRGGGASCAGYTAGTGGAAGAGCTCCATTGGGGATGCTGGATCTTGGGGACGGAAAGAATTTGATCCTAGCATGTAGCTGGGAAGGAAGACGAATGGTTTCATTGTTGGCTGTGCAGTCGAGAGGCCGCAAAAGCAAAGGCAATTCCAGCACGGCCTCTTTCTTCGAGCAGCTTTTCAGTGGCATCAGCTGCTCAACACGGAACTCGCACCTGTTGAACTGCCTCAAACTCCCACATATGCGGCTCTATGAAGCAGCCCAGTGTCTCACTCTCGCACATCAGGAAGCACTTCCAAACGACCCAAAGAAAATGTCCTAGAACAAATAGCCGGTGCTAGCTTTCATCTTCCCCTTGCAAGCCTGTAAACTAGAAGAAGCGCACGAGTGATTGGCTCTTTCTTTCTCTGCTCTCTCGGTAGAAGCACTTTCTCTCATCGTGGCAGAGTCCCCCGCTAAAGCGCAGCATTTGCAGCTGCAGTTGGGACGGAGAGATGTGGCAGGACAGAAAGCATTCGCTGAGCTTCCCTCTTCCCTGTGGAAACGATCTTCGCAACTCAATCTCTTTGACAGCCCTCCAGTGTCGCTGAGTGCAAGCAGCTCTATCTCTCYGAGAAGGAATTGCCRGGGCAGATGGYGTTCCTACCGGACTCCCTTCTCCTAGCAGCYTTGAAACYGCTCACAGYKTGCCGGCACTATGCWCCTTCCTTGTCACGTATGCGTGCCGTGGCRTTTTTCCACCCTCGCACGTCTTTTGCCAAYGTCCAGTGGCTGCTCCCATAGAAAAGGCTCGCGAAGAACAAACCACTGCTGGGCTGCACCTTTCGCTTGCCGGACGAAAGCCACACCAAACTCACTGCTGCCCTCGGGACTCTCCTTCTCCGCTGCATCTATCATCGCGTTCTCTGCGTCTCAGCGTCTACAGCTAAAAGGCATTGTTTCCAGCAGGGCTCGGAGACGACTGTGTTCCAGCAAAGGGAGCTGTGGTTGAACTTGCCCCTTAGAAAAGATCTCTTGAAGTCGGCACGCAAGCGABMGTCAGCCCCGCTCCTCTTGCAAKCCCAGACTCTGCGCACCCAAGCACGGTGCTCTGCSKCTTCAWTCTTCTCCTTCTGTGACRCGACGCSCTTTCATTCTGCCGGTCTGCGAAAAGCTCCTCTACTTCTCGCACAGAACGCTGTGCCGGCAAAGAAGCGCTCCAGGGCACTGCTTCAGCCGAAACGCTCCACTGCCACAGGGGAAGTCTTGCAAAAGGGAATGCTAAACGCGCTCACTTCTTTCGCTTCTCTTTTGTTCCTGGCTCGTTTAGGAAAGCTGGACTAAGCGAAAGAGCAAATCTTTTCGTAAAGCTACGTGCAGCTGAACAGAAGAAGCCGACTCCAAATATTTGCCGTGCCGTTTAAAGCGTCGCAAAAGAATCACTCTGAGAACTGTGTCTTTTGGTTTGAGATGTTTTGTTTAAGGCAGCGGATTCGGAAGTCTCTCGACGAGATGCAAAGCATAGGACTGCACATGCATCTTGCAAGAGAGTTCACCTTCCATTTGAAACCCTTGGTTAGCAGCACCATCGGGGGCAAGGAGACTTTCCGTGCCAGGCAAGAAACGCTTGCTGGATAGCACATTCTCCACGCAGCTTTTCGACGGAGCCGCTCAGCATTGTTCTCCGCGCTATGCCTCTTAGCTCTTTGAACTGTCTTCTCCGAATGCCAGTGACAGAATTGCAAAAGCGGTTGCATTAGTGGACTAAGGAGGCAGCACGCCATTGGCTCTGTTCAGCTTGCAGACGGTAAGAAGCCGGGAATTGCGCTTGAAGGCGGCAGAAAAGTTTTCCGGCACAGAAGCATTTCAGCGTCCTGCTTCAGTCGGAAGACGCCGCTGCCTGGCGCCTTCCTTCTCAGCCCGGAGCAGGAGTAGAGCTTGTGTAGGAAAATGTGCCTGTTCGGGAAGCTGTCGCTAATTCTCCCCTTGGCAATCACTGGTTTGCGCCTTGCATACTGCCTTCCAGATATATTCCTTCTAGCGGCTTCTTGCCGACGCCATGCTACTGCACGCTCATGCTCAACTTAGTCCCTTCGCTTCCTTTCAGTCCCGCAAATTGCTCATGTCGCGCAGACATGGAGACCTGTCACGACAGAAGCGCTCGCTGCATTGCCGCTTCTCGGAGCAGCGTTTCAAGCACAAACCAATCACTGAAACCATGCTTCTTTCTTCGCAGCTCTCGACAACCTCTCAATTTACGCTCTTGCATACGCCAGATTTCAGCCTCGAATGAGCCGGCAGCTGTTGCCGTACAGGCGCTCGAATAAGCCAAGCCCAGCCATGCCTCTCCGCTTTGCCTCATTTCACTGCGTAGACCACAAGCGTCCACAGGGTGCTGGGCACGCCTTTTGCTCGGATGATGAGCAAGTCTATTCTTTCTGTTTCGCCGAGTGCAAATTGTCCGCCTAGCTGTCGTTCAGACACGCGTGCCACGAGACAAGCACTTGCTGGCTGAGTATTTCTCTACGTGCAAGGCTTTGACGAGTGCACAGCAATGCGGGCGAACACAAGATGTCCTGAAGAAGTTGTGTTGTCTCTGCGAGAGCTCTAGTCTGAACTTCGCCAGTTGTGAGATGGGAAGGTGCGCTCTTATACCTGCCGCTGAGGAAGAAGGTGTAGCGAGAAGCACAGTTTTACGGCAGTTTACAGGCTGCCGAGGAAAGACGACTGGACCTGAAGTGTGAAGCAAAAACAAGCTTCCATGCGTCAGAGGCAAGCTCAGAGCAAGCTTCTTGGCCTTTATGCTTGTTTTTGCGGCGAGACTTAGCCGAAAAGCTTTCTTTTACATTCACAGTCCAAGCGCAAGAGAGCGTGCCGGTACGCGGTGCTGAGAAGGAAGGCGCCTGGCAGCGGCGTCTTCCGACTGAAGCGGGACGCTGCAATGCTTCTGTGCCGGCACACTCTTCTGCCACCTTCAAGCGCCATTCCCTGCTTCTTGCCGTCTGCTGGCTGAACAGAGCCGATGGCGTGCTTGCTGCATGCTCATGCTCACCTTAGTCCCCTAATGCAACCACTTTTGCAATTCTGTCACTGGCACTCGAATGGGACTGTTCAAACAGCAAAGAGGGATAGCGCGGAGAATGATCCTGAGCGGTTTCGTTGAAAACCTGCTTGGAGAAGGTGTTATTCAGCAAGCGTTTCTTTCCTGGCACGGAAAGTCTTCTTGCCCTCTGATGGTGCTGCTAACCAAGGGTTTCAAATGGAAAGTGAAATCTCTTACAAGATGCACGTGCAGTCCTGTGCTTTGCATCTCGTCGAGAGACTTCCCAATCCGCTGCCTTAAACAAAACGTCTCAAACCAAAAGACACAGTTCTCAGAGTGATTCCTTTGCGACGCTTTAAACGGCACGGCAAATATTTGGAGTCGGCTTCTTCCGTTCAGCTGCACGTAGCTTTACGAAAAGATTTGCTCTTTCGCTTAGTCCAGCTTTCCTAAGCGAGCCAGGAACAAAAGAGAAGCGAAAGAAGTGAGCGCGTTTAGCATTCCCTTTTGCAAGACTACCGCCGTGGCAGTCGAGTGTTTCGGCTGAAGCAGTGCCCTGGAGCGCTTCTTTGCCAGCACAGCGTTCTGTGCGAGAAGTAGACAGGCTTTTCGCAGACCGGCAGAATGAAAGGGCGTCGCGTCACAGAAGGAGAAGAATGAAGAGGCAGAGCACCGTGCTTGGGTGCGCAGAGTCTGGGCTTGCAAGAGGAGCGGGGCTGACTATCGCTTGCGTGCCGACTTCAAGAGATCTTTTCTAAGGGGCAAGTTCAACCACAGCTCCCTTTGCTGGAACACAGTCGTCTCCGAGCCCTGCTGGAAACAATGCCTTTTAGCTGTAGACGCTGAGACGCAGAGAACGCGATGATAGATGCAGCGGAGAAGGAGAGTCCCGAGGGCAGCAGTGAGTTTGGTGTGGCTTTCGTCCGGCAAGCGAAAGGTGCAGCCCAGCAGTGGTTTGTTCTTCGCGAGCCTTTTCTATGGGAGCAGCCACTGGACRTTGGCAAAAGACGTGCGAGGGTGGAAAAAYGCCACGGCACGCATACGTGACAAGGAAGGWGCATAGTGCCGGCAMRCTGTGAGCRGTTTCAARGCTGCTAGGAGAAGGGAGTCCGGTAGGAACRCCATCTGCCCYGGCAATTCCTTCTCRGAGAGATAGAGCTGCTTGCACTCAGCGACACTGGAGGGCTGTCAAAGAGATTGAGTTGCGAAGATCGTTTCCACAGGGAAGAGGGAAGCTCAGCGAATGCTTTCTGTCCTGCCACATCTCTCCGTCCCAACTGCAGCTGCAAATGCTGCGCTGTAGCTTGGGACTCTACCACCATGAGAGAAAGTGCTTCTACCGAGAGAGCAGAGAAAGAAAGAGCCAATCATTCGTGCGCTTCTTCTAGTTTACAGACTTGCAAGGGGAGGATGAAAGCTAGCACCGGCTATTTGTTCTAGGACATTTTCTTTGGGTCGTTTGGAAGTGCTTAGTKGTGTGCGAGAGTGAGACACTGGGCTGCTTCATAGAGCCGCATATCTGGGAGTTTGAGGCAGTTCAACAGGTGCGAGTTCCGTGTTGAGCAGCTGATGCCACTGAAAAGCTGCTCGAAGAAAGAGGCCGTGCTGGAATTGCCTTTGCTTTTGCGGCCTCTCGACTGCACAGCCAACAATGAAACCATTCGTCTTCCTTCCCAGCTACATGCTAGGATCAAATTCTTTCCGTCCCCAAGATCCAGCATCCCCAATGGAGCTCTTCCACTARCTGSTCCCYMACGAAWTGTGMMGGCACGGAGAATCCAGTGGCTTTTGCCTGGGCTCGGGCCGTGCTCATAGAAACAACCACACGATGGCGCTGTCGACATACAAAAGAAACCACACGCCCCTCGCCCAGCTCCAAAGCACCCCATGTGCACAGCAAACTTCCGAGCCTCACTGCTCCCAATTCAACTGTGTCACCACAAAAACATTTCATTGCTCTTCCCCTTCCAAATGCGAACTCTTCTCTGCACCACACAAAAGGCAACGCCAACTCCTTTGCCCTAAAACATCTTTTGGCCCTCGCACAATCTGCCTAGAAGCTCCAGAAAACAGCTGCCAAAAACAGAGCTCCCAAAAGTGCCAGCTGAGAAAGCTCTTGCTGCCTACAACTTCAGCGGCATCTCTCGAACTAGCAGCACATGTCCTGCTAGCTGCACATTCTTTCTCAGCTCTAGCTTCCATCAGAATCCTTCAGCCTCACACAGTCGGCATCCAAACTCAACAGCACCAGGGACTGCTCCCACCCTAAAGAGACCAGGACAAAAAGCTCAACCGCTTGGCTTTGGCATTCCCACCGCAGCAGGTCAACAAGCTCTAACTGATAGATCTGCCTCTTAGGGAAAGGCTTGACATCACTAAGACCACCCACCATCAGACATGGTTTCTAATGTTTTAGCTTGTTTCCTTAGGCTATCTCTTAATGTGTTTATGTTTTTATCGATATTTGCAGAAAATGCCCCCTTTAAATTAGCCTTCTCCTTATCTCAAGAGTGTTCAGAATCTTTCCATTCTGCAGCGGTAACAGCTATGTGAGCACCAGTGTGCTGCCAACCACAGTGGAGGTGCAATTGGGTATTTAAGGCATCTTTTTTTCCCCCTACCCAAAGTGAAGAAGCGTCAAGGTTGTCTAAGCTTGCTAATATTCTTTCATCTATTACAGTTTGTATTTGTAAATTCTCTGTGAAATTACTCATTACAGAACTAACTTCTTGAGCTGTTTTTACCAAATCCATTAGAGCAGCAATGGCAAACATAGATGAAGCTAAAATAATAATATCAGATTCAATAAAAGCAATAAGCCAAGGAAAAAATCTCTTAGTTCTTTCGGACTCCTTTAAAAACAAGTGTTTTATATACACAACTGCTGATTCTCCTTCCAATTCCTGTGCAAGATTCACAGGAATCCATATTTCTGCACGCCGGGGGGAGGCAAGTGATAAGTAAAATTATTTTCAGTTATATTTTCAGGGGTGATGCAGGAGGTTTACATATGTTTGACTGTTGTGATGCAACATTATTGATTACAAGATTCAACTGTCATATATGTTAATAAAAATGCATAAGGATGTGTTGTTCATATCATGGTATGGAGTTTTGATATAAATGGAATTCATCAATATGTAGACGACACATCAGAATATCTCAAGGCCCATTTTCTTGGAGGCAGGAAGGGGAGCATTAATCGCCAATGAACTGTATGTGAGGGATTCACAAAGGGCATCACAGATCTCTGTGACAGACCCCGAGAGTCCTCCATTCCTCGAGGTAATTCTCCTTCCTGACAAGGAGCCATTTACATCAAGTCTCTCATTGTTACAGAAAAAATGACCTTGTTGGCCCCATTCTGACACTCATACGTTAAGGGTATCTGTACCACTGTATCTGATATTGCTCAGGGTTTTCCATCCTATATGGAGACCATGAAATATGCTCTGAAGCTGAGAGGGCTTTATTTCACATATGGGAATATTACTTGATTCTGTGGTGGTGTTTATAGGATTATGTCACGTGTTAACTGCTGGATATTCAATTGCTTATAATGTTGTTCTTTTGGCAGTATGATTTCTTATCAAATGCATGTGCAATGTGAAAGAGATGCAAGTGCTCTCACTGTGAGTAGTTAAGCAGAGGGGACAGGAATCTGCTACAAATTTTGATTTACCTCAAACCATAGCCAATCAGTCCCATTAATTAATGACCCAAATGGAGGGAGCCATTCCCTCCTAGCATTTTAGAGTTGATATTTGAAATGTGCATTTCCAGATCCCACAAGGTTACTGGACGAAACACTGGAGGGTCCTAAACTTGAGCTCAGTAGATTTGTGCATTGACACCCATAACACAAGATCTAAAGAGCAAAACATAAATCAACGGTCTTACTAGCCGACACAATAGCCAAGAAGGTATTTGCTGCATTGGGCTCTGCCCTCACGCGCTTCATCTTTCTATATGCCTCAGCATCCGGAGCCTTGAGATCACCCCATATTAGCTCTTCTCTTCTCTTCTCTTCTCTTCTCTTCTCTTCTCTTCTCTTCTCTTCTCTTCTCTTCTCTTCTCTTCTCTTCTCTTCTCTTCTCTTCTCTTNTCTTCTCTTCTCTTCTCTTCTCTTCTCTTCTCTTCTCTTCTCTTCTCTTCTCTTCTCTTCTCTTCTCTTCTCTTCTCTTCTCTTCTCTTCTCTTCCTCTTCTTCCCTGTTGAGGGTTTGGTCAGCTTCAACTTGCTCATCTCCTGCACAGGATTCTGTTGGGAATCCTTCCAGCTCATGATACAGTTTGAAAGCTTTAGCTGGTACCACAATGGGACTGTAGGAGCTAGAACACAAGCATATCACCTCAACAGATCAGTGGGTCCCTACTAGGTGGCTGTATAAGTAAGCTGTCTATACAACATCTTAGGATGTTGCGGCCTATCTTTGGGGCTTTTAAAGTGACGTTCTGCAACTCTAAGATCAAAAGGGTCTGTAGAATGATTTTGAAAACTTAAAGTAAAACAAGAAAAATCCAGCTCATCCTCCAGTGCCCGCTCCAGGGTTCCCCCTTTTCTGTTTGACAAGGAGACTTTCGCGTATGCGATTCATCCACTCCACAACCCTCTGAGATAACAAAACAGCAAGTGAAAGGAGGTTTACCCATAACACCTTGATGGATTCTCAACCACCTGTCTATTGCAAAGATTTGCAGAGTGGACAATGGCTAGGCCCAGTGCCTTTGTTAGCATTGGGATGTGGTTGCAGCTGTGTTTCTCTAGCCACAAGATCTTCTTAGTTGCCTTCGAAGAACACCACACCTGCTGCAGAGGGAATGAAAGCCTGAAGACATCACAACTTTGGTTTGGTAATCAGTTACAATGGGTTCTAACATGGTACGTGTGGCCTTTTTTGTCATCCTGAGCAGATTCGCAGAGGCCGTGAAGGACGCATGGGTCCCACAGCCAAAGACCAATGTTTGGCTTATATTAGTCAAGGCAACCAATCAATCTGCCCTTTGCATAGCCCTGACCAGTCCCAGAGATCCATTTCAAACATGCCTGGTTGGTATTCCTTTAACGAAAGATGAATGGAACAAGCTGTACAACCAAAAAATTATGCGTAACTGTACAGGCCCAGGTAAGTGAGAGTGATTTGGGATCAGGACAAACCAAACCTGCGGGATGGTATTTGGGCAACACTACCAATGGAGGCATGAGTAAAGGAAATGAATTTCTTGCTCTTCCACTGCAACCTCAAGAATAGGACACATTGGGCTCTATACGAGCTCCTGTATGTTTTTATCTTCATTACACTTGTGGCCCAAACAAAGATAAAACAGGAACCGATATAAGTGGCACTGGCATTTACCTTAATGACTCTGCTTGGTGTAATTTTACTACTCTCTCACAAGTCACACCAAGAACCGATGCAATAGGCCTACCCAACAATGTATTTTTAATATGTGGCAAGAGAGCACTGAAAGGAATCCCATGTAAGGGAACAGGGTACTTTTGGTCGCTTGATCATGTTTCACCCCAGTCTCCAAATATTAGCCAATTGGACACTACGACATAGACGAAACAAACATGACACTCATTCATTTAAATCTGACTGTAATTTGGAAGCTGAATTTTGGAATCCTGCGAAAAGATTTTTTGGTTCTTTAATTGCCTCTATTGGTACTGCCCAAGCCCTGAAAGCACTTAATAAATTAGGCTGTTGGCTAGCAAAAGAAAGTAATGCTACCAGCAATGCCTTGGCAGGATTATTAACAGACGTTGACTCTGTGCACCATGGAACCCTGCAAAATAGAGCAGCAATAGACTTTTTGTTGTTAGCCCAGGGACACAGATGTCAAGACTTTGAGGGAATGTGCTGTATGAATCTAAGTGATCACTCTGAATCCATTCATAAAAGCATTCAAGATCTGAAGAAGCTATCTGGAGAACTGCAAGACAACCAGGGATGGAATCCTTTCGGCTTTTTCTCCTGGATGGGAAACTTTGGACCTTGAGTTAAACACATAATGGGCTTTGTTATAGTGGGACTTACAGTGCTTTTAATGATTATGTTCTGCTTGCTATGTGTATTTTCTTGCTTTCAATGACTTATTAATCAGAATATAAAAGAGGTGATGCTTATTCAAACGCATAATGTACCTGCTTTGCAATGCTTAGTAAACAAAAAGGGGGAGATGTAGAGCTAAAACAAAGGCTTCTTGGATAGAGGGGAATAAAGGCCACTTGGTTTAAGAAAACAAAGACCTGTTTAGTCAAAGCAAGGGGAAGGTAACATTTTTTCTTAAAAGTAGCAAGCAATAGTATGTAGAAAAATCCGTTATTCTCAAACAAGCATTTTTCTTAGGTAAAAGTTACTGTATATGCTAGGCCACCTGATCAGAAATTCTACTGGTCAAAAAACAAGCGGTCAATTCTCTTATTGGTGTACAAACACATGATCGGATATCCTACTGGTTAGTTAAGTGCTTGATATTGTGAAATAGAATGAAGTAATTGGTAAAAATATTATAAAAAGCTGTAAGCTCCTTTAATATCTCTAGTTTCTGGATGCTCTTATCTTGGCTGGATTCCCTGTTGCAGTACGGTCCAAGGTGGTACCTGGGCATTTCCACCTTGTACAAGTGTTTATTAATCCTCTGGATCCTACGCTTTTCAGCGGTGGTGACTCTCACCACCAAGAAGACCAGATGGAGCATATCAATGAGAGGGGATCAACATTGAGACACATGGAGGGGTGATATGTTTCCATATGACAGTATCTCTGTCACTCTTCCTGTCCCCTCCCTCCCCTGCACACCTCTTTTTCTATTTCTTTCTTTCTTGCTTGCTCTCTCTTTCTCTCTCACTGTTGAATAAAATACATCACTCTTTTTTTGGTACCAACGTTTAGTCTCGTTTGGCTTTTCTCCTGTTTTAAGGAATATTTGAATCTTCAGTGTTCTTTCCACTTTATTCACAGAGTGAATTTGCTCTTCTGTGATTAGAGTGGATCGTAACACACCCACTAACATTTAATCAGGAATTGTATAAGCTTCCAAAAACTCAATATTTTCCTAGTGCCCAGGTGTGTCTAACAAACAAAAATGAAAACACAACCTAAATTTGCTATGCAGCACATTATGACTTTGTACACAAGTACACGACAAGTATCAAAGGATAACCCAGCTTAACAGCCTGAGCCACAGAATTAGTAATTTTCTGCCATGACTGTTCCAAGTATGCTTGTGTCTTGGTTTGAGACAGTTTAAAGAGGTGGGAGCTCTGAAATGAGTGACCTCTCCCTTTTTTCCAACCAATCCCTTCCCACAAATTAGGAATGAGATACAAGTAGATGTAAGTGAAATAATAACAGTTTACTAACAAACAGAATATCATCAGGCAAGGAAAAAAGTAAATAACTGCTAGATGCCAAACTGTGAAAAACTCATGGATCTCACAGGAGCAAAGAGAAAACCGAAATGCCGGAAATACCCTTTCCCGAGATGGCACAAGGCAGGGACTGCCTTGGGCTCGTAGGACAGAGGGACTAGATGGCATTGCATCCCTCCTGGGAAGGCAGAAGCTTTGTAGAGCAGTTCTAGCAGCAGACAAAGACTTGCCTACTTGTGTGGGGTCTGTGCTGCTGCCCGTCGCTTCCTCCTGCTCTTCATGGGTTCTGCCACTGCCGCTGCTCTCTGCACTGCAGCTGTGGGTTGGAGGAGAAAGGACGGGTCTGTCGGCACTGGCCTGACCCTAGGAACTCGCTCGCCTTTATTGCTGCCCGCAGAGTTTGCAAAGTTCACTTCAAAAGTTTCTAATTGCAAAATGTAGTCTCTATGGGTGGCTACAGTTGCAAAGCCAAAGCTGCCGAAAGAGGCTCTGCTCCAGTAGTCTTCTCTCCTGGAGCAGGCAGCCAATCGATTCGGACCAGCTTGCTTGAGTGGGGCTGCCCCCAGTGACTGGCAGGCATCCATGGCATCTGTCCCAAGGCAGCTCAAACCCACTAACTGCACTCTCTCCAAGATGGGGAAAAGAACAAAAATGAAAAGAGAACCCCAAAAAGGAAGAAAAACCTCTGCCTAAGCAAAGACCAAAGAGCCTGCTAAGCAAATAACATGTGGCAAAAGGCAGGAAGCTGCCTGGGAAGGCTGATTTTAAAAAGGCCCATGATAGCACCCCCCCACATGCTAAAGGGTCTTAAAAAGACTGTAAAAATATTTGGGCACAGATAGATAAGGAATATGATAACATTATGGATTACTCCAGGACACCTTGAATAGCTACTTCGTCCTGCACTTTCCTCTCATGCTTAAAACAAAACAAAAACAGAAACAAAACCCAAAACCCCCAATGTTTTGACCAGAACTCTGTATTAGAATGAAAAGTGGCATTTCAAAACCTTAAGGTTTGTTTGAGGTTAACCTGCTTACAAGTCTACAGCACAAACAAACCACAAGAGAGTGAAAGCATATTGAACTTTGGCAAAAACCCATGTCTCTCAGGTAAGGAGGTGGTAATACTTTAGGGACAGAGATTTTGCTGTCTTCTCTCTATTGGTTAGGTTTTTTCTGTATGTGCAGCTTTTCCTGTTCAAAAGCATGGCGCTTGGTCCATGATAGATACTCCATTCTTTTCTCCCAAGTTAACAGAAAGATAAAAGCAGCCATAAGGAGGAGAGACTTGAGCTAGCTAAAAACAGGCTGTAAGCATTAGAGTTATAACCCTGTTGTGTGCTTCAGAAGGTATTTATTGAGTTGAAATTTAGGGCTAATCTACACCAGGTACAATGTCACACTCAAAAGGCCAAGAAGCTTTCAGGAGTCACATCGATAGCTGGGAACAATGTGATTTTGCACTATGTAGACGTAACTAAGTCTGGTGCACATTGAGTCTTCTTGCAACACAAGTGGAACCAGCCAGGTGCACTAAGTTACAGTGGCTGGGATGAGCTTCACAAAGAAAAGAGGCAAACTTGTGAAAGAAGAATCCATCCAGATGTACTAAATGCAAAGACATCACCTCTGATCCAGGGAGTGCATGGATGAAATCCGCATTTTTGCAGGATGGCTGTGATTCTGAATATACAAGCTGCAGCATCTGTGCCTTGCTCCCTCTGCTTGGGCCAYCTCCAACATTAGGTCTGCTTTTCTCAGGTCTTTTGAGGGTCCAGACACGTCCCACTACTTCCTTTTAGTACAGTTCTTTCACCTCCGTTGGTATTACGTAACACTCTCTGTTAGTACACTCTTACATTTACAATGCTGTTCTTGCTTTGAAGTACAGCAGTGATCTTTGAGAGCATTTCTCACACTGTAACAGATATTATCACGACTCAATTTTTTCAGACATTTACTGTTACATCTTTGAAATGAAGGGATCAAGAGCTTTAGTCGGGGCCTGCCTTCACTCAGGTTTCTGGCAGTAGCTCTGTTGAGGCGACCTGCACCCCAAAGTTGCTCTTGCTTGCAAGTTCTTAAGAATGGCCGATCAGGTCTATTACAACATGAATTATTTATTGCATAGACACAAGATTAACAGACAAAAGAGTTTAAACAGACTTCTTACTACACAGGATAAACAAAAGAGCTACTAGTAAATACAGAAACAGTGCACGATAAAGGTACCTATATTACAGCTAGTGAAGAAATAGTATAGATTAGGAGCCAATGTAATTTACCACAGAATAATGATGGTGCACAAAGTGTCCTTTCCCTCAACTCGAGAGAGTAGAAACCACAAAGACGGCATCCTGACTTCGGGGAGATCCCCTCTACACACTTCAGAGAGTGTGCAGAAGATTTCTGCTTTGCGAAAGTTATGGTATAGCTTTTATAGTTTGTAAAGTGCAGTGTYTGTCAGTCACAAATTCCATCTTATCTTCTACGATCTTGCTTTCAAGGCAGGATGTTTATTGTTAGCTGGGAGTGTTAGCTCCTTGGTGCATACATAACTCACAATGAGGCAAGTTGTCTCGACTGACGGAGCTCTTAGGAGGAGATACCTTGATCTATGCATCAGCTAACAAAACAGCAGATAAGCTGCTCCTGTGTCAGGGGTAAAAGGTCCTGCCACACCCATGTGCCCTGAAAACTAAGCCCAGGTTCCAACATTCAGCATCTCTTTACACAAAACCCAGGCTAAAATAATAATTTTAGTAACATGARTGATATGCACGGTGGGAACAGCAACATGACACTAAGTGATCAGATTTAGAAAAAGTTATGAGAAACAGGTCTAGAACCRAACTGGAAAACAATTACAGATCTCAGCTACTTGGGTAAGGTCTATGCACCTGTGCTGGTTTGAAACTGAACTAGCGGGAGGAATGAACCTCAAACAAACCTTGAGAGAGATTTTTTAAGTCAGATTCACAATTTAATGGAAAGATTAAAATAAACACAATGAATACAGAAATACTGGCCTAAAACCACAAGATCTGAGTACAACCTGATACCCCGTTGAACAGGGTGGTAGCTGTAGTCCGATTAAGCAGTGCTGTTGAAGTGGCGGTTGAAAGCAGTGGTCTTGTGAAAGGTCTGGAAGTGTGGCAAGTTCACCTTCTCCACTGGGTACCCTGTGGTGGTTGTGTCTCTCTGTCCCCGGGCCTTTTTATGTGGTGGTTCTCAGGTGGTACCTCCCCCAGGGCGGGGATTTCCACAGTGGAAATGATGTAATCCTATGAGTCATAGGGTATTTCTGGAGTTCTATTCTGCCGGTGCCTGTTCAGTTCATCGATGGGCCATTAGCAGAGAGTACCCTCTGAGGATGGGAGGTGCTGCTGTTCCCGGGGGAGTTATCATGGTTGAGATAAGAAATACTACCCCACCTCACCTGGTCTGCCTCTCCTCAGCTCATAGCCTGAGGGACCAGGTGTGTACCCAGCTACTGTGAACGACCCATCGTTAACCAGTTTATCAAGGAATTATGGGGATGGTGGATTAACCCAGGACAGCACCTCTATGCATTGCTAAACCTCTCCACTTGCACCGTCCTGAGTAGGGCCTACAGCCCAAATGAAAAGTTTTGACAACTATTTTTCCCCATTATACAGTGTAGTGGGATGACACATTAAAGACATCGTAGTGACCTTGCAGCTTCTCATTTTCCTGTTGTTTTTCATGCTGCTACAGTCTTTTATTCTAAACTTTCCCCTTGAATGATTACATTGTCCCTTTCAGAACTGTCTTGTCTTTTAAATCACTGGCAATTATTATTTTTAATGAGCAATATAAAGTGATGAGCATATTTGCAGATATCCTTAAAGCAGACAGCTTATAATTTTTCTATTACATCTCCTTATGGAGTTTTCGAAGCACAGTGTGTGCAACATCGCAAAGATCTATTTGCATGTCAAAGAAGATACAAGGAAATTAGGGTTTGGCTGGTGTCATCAACACATGCTGTACAGTATATTAAACTATCCTGACTCTACATGCATTTAATGTATTTTGTGTGTTGTTTGCAAACACATACTGGTGCAGGAGCCGTCTTGGTACTCACAGGTTCCAATGTGTGTCCAGGTGTAGGGTGCATTCCCACCATACAGCCTTTCTAAAATGGACATGTGGAGACCTTATAGCAGCCCTTCAATACTTGAAAAGGGCTTATAAGAAAGACAGGGACAAATTTTTTAGCAGGGCCTGTTGCGATGGTTTTAAAACTGAAGGAGGTTGATTTAGATTAGACATAAGGAAGTGTATTACAATGATGGCATGAAACTCTGGCACAGGTTGCCCACAAAGGTGGTGGATGCCCCATCCCTGGAAACATTCAAGGTCAAGTTGGACAGAACCCTGAGCAACCTCCTCTAGTTGAAGATGTCCCTGGTCTTTGCAGGGGAGTTTGTCTAGATGGCCTTTAAAGGTCCCTTTCAATTCAAGCAATTATTTTCCCCCTGGCTCAGAGCCACAGTTTCAGCTTGAAAATAACCTGTACAAACACACACAAGAGGTGAGAGGCTCTTTTTGACACACTACTAAAGCCCGTATTTAGCTACTGGTAATTTCACAGTTGTTAGATAACTCTTGCAACTAAAAGATTTATCCCAGCAAGTCACAGATGGCTCATCCAAGGAAGGCATTTATAATAGCTAATACATGGTCTAAGGCTATGGCAGGAAAAGGCAGGTCAAGGTCACACATCTAATCCCATACAAAGCATATTTATACCACAGAGACTTACAGCAATTCAAAGGCTATCAGCTTTATTAACAAGTAACAAAGTGTACGCATGTAAAAAATTTCTAAACAAATCCTATGTGGGACTGTCCCCATCCCAAATCACTCCCTATAAATGAAAATTTTCTTGTTTTGAAGAAAGATTACTTGTTTCACAAACATCTATTACAAAAAGTGCTGTGTGTTCAGGGAGGGTGCCCAGGTTTCCTCCTATCAGCTTTCCCTGGTAGCAACTGAAAGATTGCCTGCTCTCAGCTCTATTCACAAAAGAAATCAATGTCCTGAAAAAAAGAGTTAAGAGGAAAGATGTTTTGAGATTATTGAAGGATTAACATTCCTTTATCACCCCCCAAAGGTAAATGAATATGCTATACAAAGAATACGTTATAATATACGCAAAGTACACCATAATATATTCAAAGGATTCTGGAAAAGAAAAAGGTCTTTTGTCTTTTGACTCCTTTTGCATAGCTCAGATAATTTGTTCCTGCCTTGAATTCTTAAAATTAATTAGACAATACCTCTTTCTCTCTTAATTTCAAATGATTCCTTTATCTCCCCTTTTTTTGTTTTGTATTCCTACATCCATATCTGGATTGATTACTCATATGTAACCCTTTATCCTTAAACAATTCCTAATCTCACATGAAAAGTATGACTTAGACTCAGGTTACACAGTACACTTGCTACAGAGAAATGTTGACTAGAAAACAAATGCCAGTATTCTGCTTGTAAACTTCTGGCAGGGAAAAAACTTCCACAGCATATTGCCTCCTTCCTGCTATTATCTTATCTGCTTACATAGATCTTGATTCTGCCACAGTGAATTATCACACTGCCTTGTTCATTTACATCAGAGCAGTGTATCCCACATAGCTGCTCACCGCAAGCAGGAGACAGGCAGCTGCTGTAGAGCACCTGCTTCCTGGTAATGAGAGTACTCAGCCAGCAAATGGTCAATTTTAAGTGACTGAGGCAAGGCAGGCAATCCAACACCACTCTGTAGTAAATGCAACATATTGTGTTCAGTCCATTGTAGTCAGTTTGATTCAATGGTTCAGAAGCAGCAGCACTGAGAAAAAAAAAACACAACAACCTCTCAAGATTTACTACTCAAACAGCAACCAACAGACATGGATTACGCCAAGTGCTGCACAAAAGAATGCAGAGAGAAGTCCACAGGCAGAAAGGTTTACTATAGCAAGGTCTGTAGCTAATGGCATACATTGACTTCAACAGTGAAAGTTACCTTTTTGGGAGGAAAAAAATCCCCTGAAATAAAAGCAGGGATGGAAACCCCGTGACCCCCAGGTTATTACTCTCTTTCAGCCTTCTCTCCAGTGCAGCAGGTGTTTCCCTTAATGGTTTTCCCCATTGAGTTCCCTATCAGACATTCCTTCACACAATGCCATTTGTGCTCCATGCTGATTCATTGTTCAGCTTTGGGCATCATCAGATCTCCTCATAAAAATGGCAACCTGTTCCAAAGAGAGCATAGATTACACCAACATTGGGTTTTGCAGGTAAAAGGCCATGAAAGCAAGGCAAAAACATTGCCAGTGGCTTGGGAGAAGGTTACAGAGATATGAGCAAGAGACTGGATTTTGACTTGCAGATGGAAGGCTGGTGGTGCAACACTAGCACTATATGAAACAGCTCCTCTATTGGATATTTCTGGAGCAGGCAGCACACCCACACACAGACGGGTCAAGATGTGCTATAGACTGTTTTAAATGTGAAAAAAGAGTCTGATCCCTAAAATCACATTTGCAAAGTAAGCTGAGATTAGTAGAACATGAAGAATGTCTCTGTATCACCCACTGTTTTCATCACAACGTTCCTGTGTAGTGAGAATGTGAAGGAAGGGTGAAAGGACTGGAAGTCTGTGTCACTGGCTTTACAGAATTATGTGTCACTGACTTTCCAATTAAAGCTCAGCATTGTAGCCTGACAACATCCCATTCTGGACCCCAAGTCAGCCTTCAGGCTAAGACATCGCTTTATCCTACCTCTGCTTCCAGTTCAGCTTGCCATGCAGCAGACTGGCTGTCATATTGGTGAGAAGAGCTTAAAAATTTTAAATATTAAATATTTTAGCCATTCTTTCATGCTCTTTGACTAATTAACTGCAGCAATGCTTCTAGGCCAAATTCAGAATAACCCAATGTAATGTCAAGAAAAGGAATCACTTAACTGAGATGCGCGTTTCCTCAAATAAAGCTTGTCTGGCACAAATCCTTACAACTGTTAACAGGACACAGAATTCTTCCTTTCACTTTTTTCCTCTTTGTTAATGAAACCCATCTAATACTCTGGATTTAGGATTGAAGACTCCAGATACAATTTCAAGACTGACACATTAATAGTATTTTGCCATACGCTGCAAAACAATAGCTAAAAATATTCAGGATGGATGAAGGCAAGTACTGCAAACCTAACACTCAGTTTGGTTTAAACACAGAAATAAGCTATCATTAACTGTTAGTTGCAAGCCAAACCATGCTGGCCTCTGAGAAAGGATCCTCCTCTTCCACTCCCCTGTGAAGTGTTTCAGGTATTTAGTAAAAATATGATTTTTTTTGGTGTAAGATACACTACTGTGCATTATCAGGGACAACCACCCTTTCAGAAAAGTAGCCTACTTGCTCACAGAACACTAATGTGTTTCCAAAACCTTTCTAATTCAGCTTTTTGACACATCATTAGCTTTGTAATGAGGAAGCAAGCATGCTCTCAGTAATCACAAGTTCTGTAAGACAGTGTTCATCTATGTTTACAATTAATAGAAGGTGCACTAGTACATGCTACTGAAGTTTGCAGCACAATATCCAGGCTCTAAAGAAGAAAGCTTTGGGTAAAACTTATGTGACCTTAAAGGAATACTATTCAAATCAAAAGGATCAAGACCTTATTGCAACATTTACAATGTCTGCTGCATCAGAGGTCACATTAGGGATTTTATTGAGGTTATTTGCCTGTATAAAGGCCCAAAGATTGGATCCCTAAGCATCTGTAATATGCTACAATCAACTGCCACAATAATGATTTCTTTTTCCAGCAAATTAGCATTACATAGCCAAGTATAATTATGTAGCCAGCTGGGCTTTTGTAAATTCCTTACTGTTGTAGGAAAAGTCTTATTTGCTTCTTGATGAAGCAAATTGAATGAAGACATGTTGTTCCGAGACTGAACTTCTGGGGAAATAACCAACTGTCCCCATACAGTCTTCATACTGTTCTCCATAAACCTTCAAGCAAGGAGATGTATAATTAGATACCTTAATACAATTCTCATCTGGTTCGAGCTGGTTTGTCACTTAGTCAAAAGGAGTTACCAGTAGTGTTCTTAATCTGGTTTTATATTTCTTAGGTTCCAATCAGCTGGCACATGAAACACACCATTGACAGAAGTTCTGATCCAGGCATACATTTTTTGAGTAAACTAATACTGCTTATAATTTGTCTAGATTTTTTTTGTAAATGCAGCTAATCTTTATCTTTGCTTCCCTTAAATTTAAGACTTTAATGACCACAGTGATAAAAGCTTTCTCCTCCACTGTTTCCACAAACAGCCACAGAAATGAACTGTTGAGCCCTTCTGTTAAGGTTCAGTTCATAATTACCATATAGCTATTGAAGATACCTCATTTTAAAAAGGAAAAAATCTTAAAGCCCTTCAAGTCTCCTCAACCAGTTTAAACGTTCACTTTTAAAACTAAGTTGCCACTTTAAATCCCACAGTAGCTCAGCATTTGCACCCATTTCTTGACAGAAATGTGTGTGAATCTACTTCTAGTTTGTTCATATACACAAGAATCAACTCGTACACTTCCAGCCCAGAATTCTCCAGAGTCTTTTACTTTCACAGTTTTGAGTAAACATAAATCAGCTGGCCCTTCTTAATGAATCTGCAGTCTGAAGCATTATAATCCTCTTCTGCTCTGGCAAGGGAAATGGTGTCTAGGGAAAAAAAAAAAGGCAACAAAAGAATCAATTTAAATACATACATACTTTTACAGAAATACAAATACATGTGACCTTGTATGTAAAACTATTCCTACATATAAAAGTAGGTTATCTTGAAACGAGTAAAGGTCTTCAAGAATTCGTTCTGCTCATTTTGCTATTCTCCAGTAAGCAAATTAACAGCTTAAGATGCCATTTCATCAGTGAAAGTTAGAATCCCTCTCCCTATACTTTTCACTTAAGTGAAAAATGTCCCTTTACAAAACCGATTTTGCAGTAAACCTGCATGTGACATTCCACATAACTGTTGCCGGCGTGCTGGATGGTGGGGTGCCGCGACCTTCCGAAAGCGTCTCCAGCGAAGCCGCTCGGCAGGGCAGATACACTCACACAAACACACACGCACCGGATAGCTTCTCCTATAAGCTGGATCGATGGCAAAGAGGCAGGAAGAGTCTCCGTATGAGGTTCCACGAAAGAAGTTTATCGCAGAGACATGAAAGTTCCCAGTGACGAAAGACGGGGCACATGGGAAGGTTCAGGGTTACATCCGGGGTCGGTAGGGGCAGGGAGAGCATCAGGGACCAATAATCTGAGGGTATGGGGGCGRTACATAGGCGGGGCTAGGGTGTGGAAGCCAATGGGAAAGACGGGGGGAGTGGCGAGGGAGCAAAGGCCAATGGGGGAACAGGGAAGGGAGAAGCCTCGGGAACCGGGACGTATAGAGTAGAAAGGCGCAGTGAGGCCAACGGGCCAACCAGGGAAACAGCACCGAGGTACATTAACATAGTGAAACAAAGCATCCTGGGAGAGGCCTTTTCAGTCACCCTAACCTGAGGAGCTACCTAAGGTTCCTCCCTCCAGGGGACCGCAGTGGTCCATCTATAAGCAAGCTCACCAGCTTCCACACATAACCAGTTGTCAAGACAAATATGTAAGAACTAAATAAGCAGAGCAGTTTTATGCTCATCTCCACCATTATTTTTGAGAGTATTTTATTCTCAAAATCAAAGCAAATTTACTCACAGATACARGTGCCATCAGCACACAGCTTCTTGTTGGAAAGCTTGTCCATAAAAATTCCAGTTGCAACAGGACGCATTAATGTGAGACACGAAAGTAAAACCATCAAATAAACACTTTGTGTCATTTTTCTTTGCTGCACCACTTGCCAAGTGTGTGCCAGGTCCAGGAATCCCCATCTTTTATGGAAAAGGCAGACACTGGGACAAACACACTGGGCCAATAGCAAGGGGCTGGGGCGACATTCCACACCACCAGAGGAGCTGTAGGCATGGGTGAGACCTCAGGGTCCACTCACAAAGCCAAACCCCTCCCAAAGCCATTCTGCACTAACATTTCAATCAGCAACTCTATTATTTAAACACGCTAAGCCCTCCTAGAGTTGTCCATAGCCTTAATCGTACTCCAAGCAAAGTTTGAGAATGAAAGTTAAGTCAGACCCCGGTAAGAAGCAAATGAAATTACATCCTTCTTAATCCTCCTGTCTTTAATTTTCACAAATGATCACTGACAAGCACAATCCTCCCTGGACCAAAACCCCTCAGTGGTAGTCTGTTTACATCTACAGAAAGGACCTACTGGGACCACAGCAGCTGGATGCAATGTAAACAAACGATCAGGGAGCTGTAAGGCAGTAAAAAGGCTTTGCAAGTCAGCAATTCAAATTTGAAGTCTAAGAATTCAAGCACCACGTACTTGTACAGGCAAGATCACTTCCACAGGGAGATGCGGTCAGAGCAAAACACAGAGGTCACACCAAGACAGCAACCATTTCACTTTTCTTTGCATAGTTGAACTCAGGTGAGGGTTTGCAGGTTCAAGACACTAAACAGTGCCACAGGCTGACTTACAAGGTCCTCTTTACACCTTGGAGAGGACACCTAGAATTCATTTAAATTCCCCAAATCTTGTCCTAGCCTTGTGCATGAAGCAAGACTTTCAGGGAGTATTTTAATTAAAATAGATCAGACACATGCACAAAAGGAGCATGCACCAGAGCAATTCACAGCATAGCTGTCAGACTACAGCTGTGCTGGTCTGGATCAGCACTTAGAAGTAACCAAGGACAAGTTCGGAAATTCCCAAACTGCACTCCAGTGAATCAGTGCTTCCTGATCCATGCAGAGGCCTGGAGGGCTGCTGGCTGTACCGGCTTTCAGCTACCAGACAGAACAGCAGAAATTGTCAGCTGTCATCAAAAATCCCATGCTCTCTTTTAGAAAGTGCATTGCACAACTTCTAGCATCACCCTCCCATCACAGCTGACTTCACCACACTCTCCTCCATTACTTCTTCCTCCAATCTCCCATATGTTGTGTCCAACTTTCTTTGCAGACAGCTCCAAACCCTTGTAAGTGAATAAAGGTGAAGAGCAATGGTAGTCATGTGCACACAAACTAGTAAGATGCAATAACAGCATAATACATACCTATAAAATTATGACTGCAGAAGGAAAAATAAAAGGTTCATGATGGAATAACTGTCATTTTTGCTCTCCTACAGGTACATTGAAACAATTTTCATTTGCAAGATTTAGAATACTTGTGAAATCACACATACACAAAATCATCAAAAAGAATGAAAAAATACATATATGGAGATAGGACAGTAATTGAGACGATTGTGAGAGGCATCATCTTGTAATGTACTCTGGGAACAGGTGAAATTTCAATTTTCCAGGTCTTGTGCAAAAAAAGGTGGCTTATGTTGAAGATACAAAACACTACAACTTTTTAAAGTGATTTTTTTTCCCCAAATATTTAGAACAGTTACAACTCACAATACTTATCCGATTACCTCACTGTTGCCCTGAGTTTTGCAGTTTTTCGATGTTTTCCATTTTTGTAACAGAGTTCTCATGCACTTTCTGTAAACAATAGCCATGTTTTGCTAACCGTCTCTTAGGCAGAGACGTTTGATAGATTTTTCCTTTGACCAGTGTGATTGAGAGGTGGTAACCTCACCCTCCAACCCACGGTGGTTTCTAAGAACATATAAATATACGAGCTCGGGGTCATCTTGCCCCTTCTTACTCCTTCTTGACAGAGCTGAGTCTGTGTAGTTCTTTTCGTGTCCAAGTGCGACACCTCACGTCATCCAGGGTATTTCATGTCACACAAAACCTATAAAGTTTTTAACGAGTGAGAAAAAATAAAGTAAAACAGACCCGACAAACCCAGAAGCATTAGGACAGGTATTTTGGAAAAGCCTGGCTAAAAATCGGAAACTTTTATGTAGAAGCAAGTCTCCATCTTGGGACTTGCTTCTAGTGCCAGCCACCAAGACAAAACCAAGTTGAACAACATTGCTGTCAAACTGCAATCAATTTCTACATATATCTGGGAAAAAGCCCACTAATGGTAAGCTGTATTTCCTAAGTGAAAAACAGCTGTCCCCTTGATAATGAGATTGAGTGCTGTATTTATTCTGAATATGCTGGCGTTTAGCATTCTTGATCATACTTTTTGCTCTGGAAAGACAGTTATTTTTTAGCACTCGCTTCTGAGAAATAAGGATCACCTTTAAAGATCCTAAACTGAATAAAGCCCTGAAAGGCTAATCAGTAATAAGACAGATTTGAGGAAAAAACATGGCTTGAAAACAGGGTAGTTATATTTTATTTTATAAAGATGAGTATTTCAAGAGAGAAAGTTACTATCCAGTAGATCCGTGGAAATGTGACATGTGTCCTGGTCATTGCGGCAATTCTACACGAGTCTTACGTTTTCTGCAGAGAACAGCGAACATGCTGATCAGAGTATCAGTGTTGAAAAAAATAAAACACCTATCCACAGAACTCCTTTACAGGAGCATCTAGTTATTTCTTTGCATAAGTGATTTTCATGGCATGAGATGGAGTGATCTTGAATCCTTGGAGAGCATCTCGAGCAGCCCCTGCTTGATTCTCATTTTCAAACTCGACGAATGCGATGTCGTGGCGTCCTGGCACTAAACGTACTTCTTTGAATCCAGGAAACCTTTAAAATAAGGTGAGAGTCAAATAATGCTTCTTAACTCAGCAATACATCTCTCTTCGGTAACTTCTTATCAGAAGCATCTACAAGTGCAATAGTTATTACTAATGAAAGATTTAAATTGAAGGGGTTTACATGTCCAATTTTTGGAACTATGCCTCAATTTAAGGATCATTATGTGGAAGTAATTTAATCAGTCCCGTACACAAACAGGAAGAATCAAAACTAGTTTTAAAACTGCTCCTGCTGTCCTAAAGACTAATATTACAGTCACCAGCTTAAATCCAGTGCAGATTAATAGCAGATAAATTACACAACCAAAACCAGCTATGAAAAAGATTGAATTTGCTTTCTGAACCAAGTCATCAGAACTGACACCTGTAACCTTGGCAGTAAGACAAACAACTGAAATACCTTCAGAAGAAACTCTTATTTCTAAAAAGTCAGCCTGCCAACTGAGAAAACACACACAGGGTACAAAGAAGTAATTTCTATTCAAAACTTACTGATTAAATAACATGGACAGCATCATCTCATTTGTTTCCTCAGGCAAATTATTAAGGAAAAGGATATAGTTTGGTGGGTTATCAGGCACCTGCAACAACAGAAGATCAAAGCTCAGAAGATTATAGATAGTTGCATACAATTCCTTTGCATCTGTCTGCACGATTATTTGAACCAAGACTCACATTTCTTGGTTTTGCTCATAACATTCTATCTGGGCTTCAGCACACCTTTATCAATATGCAGACAGAGCCCCTTGGTTCTTTTACATGGATATATTAATTTGGAGAGGTTCTTACTTCCACAAAAATCACAATAAGATACTGTCTTAGATGTCATATTTAAAGTCAACTAGTGAAGAGCTGACACTACAGTACTCTCCACACCCAGATGCGCAAGCGGAGGCTGCAGTGCTGTCCAAGACACCTGTACGGCAGTGAAGAACCAATGAAAGATTCGCATCCTTCCAGAAAGCACTGGGAAGCCAAGCCCTGAATATCTCTGGGCAACCAAAACCCACAAAACCCACGTGGTTTTACCACAGTGCTCAATTCAAATTTCTTAATTAGAAATCCCTTTAGATTTAGAGCTTTAGCCTTTTAACAGATTTGCCTGCTAATATGAATTTGTAGCCACCCACCACAGACAAGGCTGAGTAGTCATTTCCTGATACTGGAATCTCCAAGTCATCAAGTACATTATAAAAATAAAAATAAACTGGACACCACAACTTCAAACATCCTAAATGCAGTGCCAAGTAAGTTAATGCCTCAGCAGAACAATTTCCTTCAACTGATGGAAATATTCCAGTCGTGCCATTAGAAAATACGCTTCTGAAGTTCCAAGAAATACCCAAATACTCAGTGTTGTGCTTTGATGCAAACTGACATACACATATTGTGCCTGAAAATCCAGAGTAGGACCAAGACCTTTTCCCCTTTGGATTATGTATGGAATGACAGTACTCAGGTAAGATGCAGGGAAGGGCAGACAAAGGTATTCTTGTATGGTACTTCCTCTGCTGCAAATCCTGGCTCTTTAGCACCTTCACTTCTAACACATGAATCATTTAGAAGGTCACTGGACAGACAAGATGATTGAAGTGTAGGAAGCTGTTCCTACATCTCCTCACAAGCTTTTGGAAAATAAGACAATCGTGAGAAAAAAGAAAACATGAGCAGAAAAGCCCCAAACTCCTGAAATAAAGCTTTTAGGCAGATGTTTTGGCATCCTGTGTTGTCTTCCTTCTCCTTATCTGCTACTAGAACAAAATTTGAAGTTAAAGGGAATTTATTAACAATGAAAAAAATTAAGAATCCTTCAACTGATACTAAGTACAGTCCAAATTTAAGAATCCAGCATGATTTTATAATAGTCCTGTTTTCTGTATAGTAATGAGAAACTGCAGATTCTCATTTCCTGTCAACCAGATATAGTAAAAGGGGGATTTCTTTTGTTTGTTTACTGTGATGTAGCTGTTAGGCATATCTCTCATAGGACAAAAAGAAAGCTGTAGAATATATCCTCAAGTTTCCATGTGTAACAAACTATTATTCATAAAGAATAAACATTAGTGCTTTCAGTTACAAAAATAAAAAAAGCATTACCTGATTCTGTGGTGTAGTCCCTGGGGCACTGGCTGAATTTTGCGTTGCTCCCTAGCAAGTAAGTACAAAATAGTTTTACAAAGGTGTTCCATTAGAAATATATAAGCACACATCACGATGTCTCTCTAGAACTCAAGACATATGTTAAGGGTTTTTTTGAGCTACAATCCGAGGAACATTTGTTGCCTATGAAATGCTTCCCAAAAGGAACAAAGCATGCGAATTTTACTTAGCTCCAAAACCAGGCAATCAAAAGAAAAAACATCAGTACTATCTGATCGATCTAATGGCTGAGTTAAGTATTTCTCCACATTACAAGATTTGATTTAATAGACAGGGAGAAAGCAGTTTTGAAAATGAAGGCCTAGACAGGTACCCTGGTTTCATCTGGGATAGAATTAATCTTCTTCTTAGTACAGTGATGTGTTTTGAATTTAGTATGACAGTAACACTGATAACAAACTGATATTTTGGTTGTTGATAAGTAGTGCTTGTTTAAACCAAGGACTTGGCAGTTTCCCATGCTCTGCTAGTGAGCAGGTGCACAAGAAGCCGAGAGGGAGCCAGGACAGCTGACTAGAACTGGCCAAAGGGATATTCCATAACACAGAACATTATGTCCAATATATAAACTGGGTGGAGCTGGTCAGGTGCCTTGATGTTTTCTGCTATACTTCAGCACAAAAACTACAAAATGTTGTTAGTTTAGGCCAAGCCAACCCTTAGTGGAGATATATTCCAAACCAATTCCTGTTCACCTAACATCTAACACCTAATATCTAACGGAGATTAATTATCTTGTTCCCATTTTCCATTCTTCAGAGCTTATTCAGGAAACAGGGCATTAAAACACTGAAGGGAAAAGCTGGTTGAGCACTTGAAGCCAGTACTAAAGATAAGCACACCTTCCTTTTTTTCCTTTTCTTAAAAGAGGCTAGTTTCTACTTTGGTTTGTTATACTTTTGCCCTACATCTTTATTTTCATCTGCTAATAGCAAAAGAGGAGAAAAAAAAAAGGAACAGCAGGGACTACATGACCAGCCCCCTCTCCTTTCACTTCTAGCAAACACGTTAGAGCTCTCGATAATCAACAGACCTCAATTTAGGGAATTGAAAAGTAACAAAAGACAACACTTAGTCCTAAAAAAAAGTTATTTAGAATAGCTTTTGTGTTTTTCTTTTTTTCTTTCTTTTCTAAACAGAGAAGCAGCTTACCTGGATAACCTTTTTGTTTGGTGCATTTGCTGACTGCTCCAGAGTTTTGGCTTTCTTCTTTTCCTTCCTTTTTTCCTTATCAGCAAAAGTCCCACGCATTTTAGAGATGATATCGGAGTCTGTTTTTGCATACTGAATACGCTTTTTAAAAGAAAAAAGAAAAACAGAGTATATTCTGCAGTTAATAATACTGAACATTTTGCACTACTTTCATTAACTGAGTATTTACATATTTTTTTGCAGAAACTTCTTTTATTAAAAACATTGTTATAAACTGTAGGTATACTTACAGAGTRACCAATCCTCATAGTTAATTCTGAACACAATTACAGAACTCCAAAAAAAAACCCCCTAATATGGAAATTACTAATTTTAGCTCATTGAAATCAGAACTCTTTTCTTCTAACAGCATCTTTTTAACATCTGTCAAGGTTACATCAGGGATTGGCTCTGCTGAACATGGTGGAAGCTTCTAGCAGCTTCTCACAGAAGTCACCTYTGTGGCCTCCCTGCTACCAAAAACCAGGCCCTGCAAAACCAACACACATGCACACAGAGATACAAGGACATTTGAGAAAACTGGCACTAGCTTCTATGAACACTGCAAGTTTTCAACCCTGTTTTAAGGAGAGTTAAAATTTGACAGTGATTTCTTAGATCTCTGCAGAAAAGTGAGTTCAGCGAAACTCAAGACTTCTTACCCAGAAAAGGCAAGTACCCACCTTAATCCCAACAGGATTGCATAAATTGCTGTCAGCAGACAATGCTGCTGTTCTTTTGACAAAGGCCCCCCAAAGCTGAGGGTTAAGCAGATGCAGGTATAACTATACAGGTGTGCAATATTATTTATTATTTATGCACACAATCCTACTGTTTTTCCTATCAGAGACTACCTTAATATAAAACTACACAACAGCTGAAGATTTTTTTTAATGCTTTTGTTTAGTGCTTAGGTAGAGTATACAGGCTGCAGGCAATGTTCAGAGAGGAAAGTACACTTCAAAGCTCACGAAGCCTTCATCTTTTTATTTCTTATTGAGTTCTACTGAGCACAAAACTCTTAAGGATAAACGGCAGGACTGAGCTTCCAAAAATTCTGTGTTAAGGAGTTCATTAGAGAATCTGAAGGTGTTAATGCAAACAGCTTGTGGCTCAGCAGCACAACTGTCTCTGTTCTCTTCAGTGCTCAAAGCCACGAGCTGAGAGACAATAGCAATGTACCCATTAATCACTGAAGTCATAGACCATTTGCATGTATTGTTACACCTCACCAACAGTTGCAGAATTAAGAGATGCTTAATTATCCAAGCAGGCCGGAACAAAGCAGGTCAACTGTTGTGCTATTTTGCATGTTATGAAGTACATTACTAAATCATGTTCTGTCAACCAGTAATGTATATGTTTCACTGAAGTTATACTGAAATGAAGTTACTTGGTTTGGTGATCTACAGTCAAGCAGAAGTAGCCATCAATTTAAAAAAATAAATCACTGGTCACATCTGCAAAGTAAACTGTGGAGATCTTCACCCTCTTCACTGTTACCTCAAAAAGGAAGTATCATATTGTAGCTATCCATTACGAATCTAACAGTAGTTAACGTTACTCTACGTAAAGTAACTGAAAGCATCTAATTTCAATAATATTACAGGATTAATTTAACTGGTTCAATGGAAGATGTGATGAGTAAAACGAAAGTAGTTAAAATCTAGAATCTTTAATCCAGCATAGAAAAACAAAAAGCCCCCACTTAGGAAACCTAAATGTTAAGTTCACAGTGTGTGTGTGTTTTAATTGCAGTCTCTTCAGCATCCCTCTAGCTTGCACAAATGCAGATGCTCATCAGGATGTGACCTGACTGAGTAACCATTCGGTAACAACTACATATGATAGTTCATTCTCAAGGTGCAAGTACTAAAACACTGGATCACACCATCAAGGTATTTTTTTCTTTACAAATGTAACACAATAACTT
The DNA here is from genome assembly GCA_018881555.1 of Amblyornis subalaris. Classification (NCBI taxonomy): domain Eukaryota; kingdom Metazoa; phylum Chordata; class Aves; order Passeriformes; family Ptilonorhynchidae; genus Amblyornis; species Amblyornis subalaris. The sequence goes on along the minus strand of JACAXG010000031.1, from coordinate 7,490,321 downwards.
ACCATTGGTTTCCCATAAAACGGAAAGCCTTGTAGCTGTCTCAAAGCATTGGTAGACGATCCAAGTTCCTTAAATATAACAAATGCCTGTCCTCTCATCTTCATGGTCTTTAATGCTACAATGTCTACCACATGACCAAACTGTGAGAATAACGCATACAGGGACCTCTTCAGCTCTGGGGACCAAAGGAGAGAACAGATTATAAGAGGTTACATGCAAATTTCCACTTCTACCGAGTCTGCTGTCCTTCAGGAGCAATGCTTTTTATGAGCTTTAGCTCACACAGTGATACATTACATGAATTTGTCAAAACTGCTGCATGACTACCAGTTTTTGTAAGCTGGTGTGCAACACTTGGTTTCACACCTCAAGTATTCAGGTAGTGAAGAAGTTGTAGTGCCATCCATTCTACCACTCCGAGGGAGTAACACAAGGGTATGTAAAAACAAATTTTCATATACATATATACAGACACTCTCACACAATCAATTATGATGTATGACAGCCATCCAGGACTGATCAGAAAATCAAAACTGGAACAAGCAGCACTAAAGAGATACCACTTAAACAAGAACACAGCAAAATACTAACCACCTAAAGGCTAATTAAACTTGGAAATTTTGGTTGTAACTGTTTAATCAATTTTCTCATGCACGTGAAGTATTTTTTCATATTCTGGATCTGAGTGATTTTCATATGATCCTACTGCACCTTCGAGCTGGAATGGATTTACTTTAATTATTTACAATCACCTGAATACATGCCAAATTAAACCTTAGTCTTATCCAAATCAAGCTAAAAAATCATCTGTACTGTGTAATCATTTTAACACAGAAACCTTACATTTGAAGTAATTTAGCAATGTAGGAGTGCTGCCTCTTCTTTACTGCTGTTGAGACTTGGTAATACCAGTCCACTGTCACTTTCTCCACCTGCCCCTGACAAACCATAGTGTGGTATTTTTTTTAACCAAAATAAGGTTTTTTATCAAAACACTTTCCCTAAAAATTACTTCAAAACCTGTATTAAAATGGAGAGTAATTTGTAAGCTTAACAACTAATTTGAAACCCTACATTTGATCCATGGGAATCTTAACGAGACCAAGTCCAAGGCGATATTCCTGGGTCAGGGCAACCCCTGGTATCAATCCAGTCTGGGGGATGGACAGATGGAGCGCAGCACTGGGGAGAAGGACTTGGGGGTCCTGGTGGAGAAGGGGCTGGACATGAGCTGGACATGGGCACTCACAGCCCAGAAACCAACCATGTCCTGGGCTGCATCCAAAGCAGGGTGAGTAGCAGGCGAGGGAGGGGATTCTGCCCCGCTCGGGTGAGACCCATCTGCAGTGCTGCAATCAGGTCTGGGGTGCGCAGCACAGGAGGGACATGGACCTGTTGGTGCAAATCCAGAGGAGGCCACCAAAGTGATTAGAGGGATGGAGCAGCTCTCCTTGAGGAAAGGCTGAGAGAGTTGGGGTTGTTCAGCCTGGAAAAGAGAAGGCCTGGGGGTGACCTAACTGTGGCCTTCCAATACCTGAAGGGAGCCTAGAAGATGGAGAGGGACTGTTTACAAGGCCTTGGAGTGACAGGACAAAGGGGAATGGCTTCAAACTGAGAGCAGGTTTAGATTTGATATTGGAAAAATATTCTTTACTGTCAAGGTCGTGAGGCACTGAAACAGGTTGCCCAGAGAGGCTGTGGACTCCACATCCCTGAAAGTGTTCAAGACCGGGCTGTATGGAGGTCTGAGTAACCTGATCTAGTGGGAGGTGCATTTGTTTGCTTTGGCTACTGTTTCATCACAAGAAGGCATTTGCGGAGAGCTCGGCTCACGACCACCTCCTGTTCGGCACTTCAGAGCGCTCCGAAGCGCCTCGCGAGTCCCCTCATAAACCAAGTGCTGTATGCGAGTGCATGACCAGGCCCCACTGGACAACCTCCCCCTTCCGGAGGCAAGCGGCAGCCACCCGTACCTTCCTTCTTGATCTTGTCATTGATGTTGTTGATGTAGATGGTGTGGTTCGGCCTGATGTCCATCCTCGGCGGCACCTGAGAAACTGCCTGCGGGCAGAGCACACAGGGGAGGCATTAGTGGAGGCCGACGCGCTCCGACCCGGGGGGGACTGCTGCCAGCGCCGGCGACACCCCATAGCCCAGGGCAGCGGCACCGCGGGCCTGGAGGGGCGGCTTGTCCTGTCTGTATGTCTGCCCACCCGCAGGCCGCACGCCCGCCCGCTCCTGCTCTCCCCGCGGGGGCGAAGGCTGCGACGGCGGGACGTGAACTCCAGAGAGGGAACCCCGAGACAGCCCCCTCTGCGCCCATCTGGATCCTAAATCCTGGATCCCGGATCCCAGAGCCTCTCACCTCCCCTCTCCTGGATCCTAGATCCCGGATCCCAGAGCCCCTCACCACTCCTCTCCTGGATCTTAGATCCTGGATCCCAGAGTCCCTTACCTCCCCTCTTCTAGATCCTGGATCCCAGAGTCCCTTACCTCCCCTCTCCTAGATCCTGGATCCCAGACCCCCTCACCTCCCCTCTCCTGTCCCTCCTCCCGCCTCGATGGCGGCCCGCCTGTCCCGCCCTGCCGGGACGCAGCGCAGGCAGGAAAGCCGCTCCCGGAGCAGTCAATGCGCCGAGCGCCGATAGCGCCGATGGGAATAGCCCGGTGCGCGCGTCTCGAGAGCAGCGGGATGAAAGGGATAGAACGAGATAAAAGCGAGATAGGGATAAAAAGGGATAAAAGTTTGTTGCCAGCTCCACGGAAATCACAGCGAGGCTTGAGACTGGCCGAAATGGGCATTCCTTGCTTCAGGGTTTAGCTCTGTCCTGTCCTAATAGAACGACAAGCAAAGATACATGTGGTGTGGGTTGGTTTTTTTGGTTTTTTTTTTCTGGTTGGTTGGTTTGTTGGTTTTTTTGTTTTGTCTCTTCACACCACCTGGAACAGCAACTTGGGAAAGCTTAGAATGGTTTAGGTTGGAAGGGACCTTAAAAGGTCATCTAGTAAAACCAGAGTGCCGTGCACATGGACACCTTCCACTATCCCAGGTTGCTCCAAGCCCCATCCAATCTGGCCTTCAACACTTCCAGGGATGGGGCACCCACAGCTTCTCTGGTCAACTTGTGGCAGGGCCTCACCGCCCTCACAGTAAAGAATTTCTTCCCAATATCCAGTCTCGACCTGTCCTCTTTCCGTTTGAATCTATTCCCCCTTATCCTATCACTCCAAAACCTTGTACACAGTTGGTCTCCAGACTTCTCCTATTTATAATGCCTTATATATTAGACCTCTCCTTATAAATTAGGCCCCTTCTGAAAGGCCACAATTAGGTCACACCAGAGCCTTCTCTTCTCCAGGCTAAACAATCCCAACTCCCTCAGCCTCTCCTCAGAGCAGAGGGCCTCCATCCTGCAAATCACCTTTGTATCCCTTCTCTGGGCTCTCCCCACAAGTCCATGTCCTTCCTGTGCTGGGGATCTCAGAGCTAGATGCAGCGCTGCAGGTGGGAGAATGCAGAAACTTCAAAATGTCTGTAAACATTCAATAGTTAACATTTGTTTTTAGTTCTGATATTGAAAAGGCAGTGTATATTCTTGAACGTAATTTCTTAAAGGGACTTTGAAAATCCCTGTGGTAGTGCTACCTCAGAACAAAAAAACCACAGCAGAGATTGAGGTTGCAGCCCTTGAATTTTTGGAATAATTTTGCAGGCTGCATGCCTTCATTTCTATGAATTATTAGGCAGACTTTTTTTCAGAAACAATTTGAAGTTGCAAAGGTTTACATACAAAAAGGAAGTTCTTGCAGGGGAGGATATAATCAATTAAGTAGTTTTTGCTTAAGCTACAAGTTATGTTTGGACAGGCCATCTCTTTGTAAAGAGGCAGGAATATTAGGTGGAGTTCTTGGTTCAGTTATATTTCAGGGAAAAAAACCACATTACTCCAGATTCCTGAGTATGTAGCAAGTCTATAAAGAAAAACATGGATTAAAGGGAGTCAAAAATATAAGCCAAAGACAAATAAGATGTTGACTGAGATGTTATTCACTGGTGGAAGAAAACAGTGTGTTCTGCAGTTGTTTACAGCAGGGCATGGTGTGGGAAATGGTGTGCCAGTGGATGCCTTAGGCAATGCATACATGCCACAAATTCAGAACATGACAGGCAGCAGTTCTGGTCAAGTTTTAGGGTCCTATTTAATTTGCTTGTTTGTTTGTTTATTGTCTTAGAGGTAGTTGTTAAGATAAAGCACAGCTTTGAAATCCAAGCCTGAACAATACATAAAATGCTTTTTCAGAAAGTCTGGCTGGGCTGTTTTATGCCTCCATCAGCAGTACAGTCTATGTAACTCTATAATGTAGTAACGATGTTCAAAACTGTTTATTTGTTATTGAGTCAATGCAGCCAAGGGAATTGGTCTCACAGAATCAAAAATCTTGATGTTTTATAAATGATTTTTAAAATAAAGTCCTTCAACTGCCCATAGAGAAGATACTCTAAAGAAAACAAATACAAAAAGACCCCTCAACCTGACACAAAGTAAGGAAGAATTCATGGCTTCTGTATTTCATCCAGCACAGCATGTCACACTTGTACTTGCTCAGAGTCACTTTAAGCACAGCTGATTTATTCTTGCAGAATTTGAATGCAATGAAGCAGAAAAAAATGCATCTTTCCTGCTCCTCAGGTGAGATTTCAGAGTCTGCCTGCCAGTTCAATAGAAGTGACATTCATTCCTCAGGTTGGCTTCCTCCTTAGTTCCCTAAGCTTTATTTGAATTACATCTGTTTCCTTAATCCCCAAATAGAGGTATAGTGCTCTCATATTCACTAAAATGGTCATTTATGTAATTTATTTAAAAGTCCCTGAATGCTTGAAGCAATGTAAAAATTGTTTCAAATTTCTTAGAAAGAGTGCCCACAGCACCTTAATAAGCAATTATGATTGATCACCAATATAATAGGCTGAGAACACACTTTCAGCTTGGACAGGTACCTGCTTCATCAGAGGTTGTCAAGCAGCCCTGGAGAAACAAAACAAAGGGCACAGGGTTCTTTACAATATCTTTGTAGCCAACACTTCCCCCCTCCTGACCTTTGCTTAAGGTCACGGAAACCCAGCATTTCATTATTGCTGCTTCTTATGAAACCTGTAACAAAAATCAACAGTTTTTTTTCCTTCATCTTCCTTTTCTAAATTCAATGAAATTCTCTGAGGTAAAAAGAATAACCAGGAGCTGTATGGTAGAAGCTTCAAAGCTTCGTGCCCTCCTCATGCCCTTGATTGGGTCCACACATAGGGATGCTTCACAGTTTTCATGGTTGTTATTTACTGTAGGAAGACTGTGGAATAAATAAAGTTATTCTAGTTTATCAGTAGAGAAATATTTTAATCTCAAACCCACATGCTAGAAAGGAACGTGAGTGTGAGTGTTTTGTGACATGGCTGGATTTGTCTGCAGTATTTTTGCTCTGGCCTTTGACTGCTCTGCTTTGCTGTGTCAGGGAGAAGAAAATACAGAATCACTAAACATTGGAGCATGGACAAAGACAACGAACAAAATGACAGGAAATAAGGAAATTCCCTAGCAAGTACAAATTGGTGCTGTGAGCATTTGCAAAGTCAATATACATGAAGCCTCACATTTAAGACAGAAAATGTTCTTTGATGGGTGAACGACTTCGGGATCTATATTCAGTTAGAAGGGGTGAAAGGGAAGGAATTGCTCCCTATAAATCAGGATTTGCTGAGCAGTTGGACCAGCTGCCATTGCCCGAAGAAGCTGAGGAGCCCACAGGGATTGGCAAGTCATTGTTCACAGGCTCTGCATATGTGATCTCTGCAAACTAACAAAGCAGAGTGAATGGACAACGTGATAGCTGCAGAAATTTAATATTGACAAGAGCTTGGCAATGCGCCTGGCAAAGCATCACTTGAACCACCTGAATTAACTGTAACCACTCAGAAAAAGAACCTGGCTGATCCTGTTTGGGGGACAATAAAACACCCAGTAGTAGGGAGGGAGGCAAACAAAAACACCATATGGAAGGGGGAAAATGTACTGTACTTCCTTTAATAAGGCTGTTTCGTAATGACTAAAAAGATGTTTGAGTGTATTGCTGCTTGATCTGAAAGAAAACAGCATCCACACGTTCATCCGACATTTATTACTGGCAGTTTATACTCTTGATTATTTAATACACTCCCTGACAGACAGTAATTAGTCAAGAGAGCTTCACCAACCGAAAGAGTCCACTATCACAACCAATTATTTATTACTGCTGTTTCAGAGGAAAATCATTCTATCATGGCTAATACAACTGCTTGCTTGTTCTCTTGACCAAGTCACTTTTCTCCTTTACTGAGGAAAACAATAAGCACAGCCATTTATTTCTTTGGACACACTTCTAATTTATGGAAACAGAAAACTGTTGCATTGTTTAAAAGAAATAAATTACCATTGTTAAGTGAACCAGAATTAAATTTTAGATACTTACATTCATAGTTAATTTGTTATATCCAGCATATATATATATATATGGCAAATATATATATTTCATTTGTGCGTTTAATCAAGCATGGTAAGAAAAGAAAGAATGCACTTCTAGACTGGCCTTGCCTTTATGGTGGAGCTTGTTCCCTCTCAGACCAGTTTTTTTGCCACTGACAATTTTGGTGTCTTGCATCTCTTGCAAGGCTGCCTCAGTTCCCTATGGCAAATGCTTATCTGAAATTTCAGGTTGCAAGTATGCAGCTCCTCATATTTGCTATATTTATCATCATAGTGATTCCCAATTACTTGGGCGTGCTAATATACTAGGAAAGGTGAAATGTGGATAGCACTCTTAATTTCATACAGATGGCTCAAAATTAGTTTAGGGTGCTAGGGTTGTCCCTTTATTAGTATTAATTGGTGTCAGTGCCATCTGTCCACACTGCAACTATTTGCTGGGAAGAATAGCAGAGAGCTGGTTTGATTTATTGTTGTGCAAGAACGCTTGCATTCCTTCCCTTTTTCTTTCAGTCTGGGTTAGTTTTTGTGTAGTTTTACTGGAATCAGCATACTAATGCAGTGTAAGTGATGTGATTTACACTGTGCGTTTGAATTCAATACTTTTGAATCTTCGTGCATGTGATACGTTGCAGTATAATGAAACCAAGACTTACCTGCTTGGTTGTATGAAATTGCCTAGTTGTTTAGTTCCCTTTTTTGTAAAAAAATCTCACAAACACCAGTCTTCCATTGTGAACATCTTGGGAGGATGTGCTGGGGGCCTCTGTGTAAAACTGTGCAAACCACAGACAGCTGGGGGTGCTGCTGAGGTGGAGATGGGTGCTGGGAATGGTCCTGTATCTCTGAGCTCAATAGGAGGCTGGAGCTGATGTCTGCTACAGCCTTGGTAAACTTTGGCATAGAGGTGGGTAGGAAGCTTATTTTGCTGGGGTGGAAGCCAGGCAAATGGGTGGGCATGGTAGTCTCAAATAGCTCATGGCATCACTGAGGATCTGAGGAACCCACTCTCCAAATGTGGAGGGAATACACTCTGTCCTGGATGAAAGGGCAAATATGCCCTTGAAAACACAGATTGATAGGAAAACAGAGACAGGTTTTTCCAGCAGGAGGATGTCAAGAGCAGAGACTTGGCAACACCAACACCCGAGGAGGGAGGTCTGCCCAGTGAGGGTTTCCACAGCACTTACTGGCAGCTCACCATTAGCTCTATGAATAATAAGACCCTATAAAGAAGCTCTTAGATTTCCAAATGCTTCTTTCTCAAGCCAGCTCAGCCATGAAATTGCTAAGACCCATGCCAGCACTGAGATACGAAGCCATAAATAAGCTTATTTTATTACTAGTCTTATGGTTAAGAATTGCTGCAGTTTGGCCAAACAGCAGTAGTAAGCCCCACTAACAAGTTCTGTGTAGGCTTGTGTTGAGTTTCTGCCAGTTCCCTGTATAGATACTAATAAAGCTCATGAGTTATTTCAATTGTCTCATTCTTTCAAACATTTGTTGATTTAAATTGTTTAGTTCTCAGTCACAGTAGACACTGGGGAGCTGATGGTCAATCATACCAACTCTGGTACTCTAGTCAGCTGTAAATTTACCTTATCTGGTAGACTTGAGCTGGCTATAAACTCTTTAAGTGTTCCTAAAGCTTGGCTGGCTGTGGAAAAGGTTGCAGGTGTTGTGCTGCCTTATGTTTGGAGCTGTGCTAGGAATCGGAGAGCCTTTCAGGGCTTATTTCTCATTTAACCCCAGTGTGGCAGAGCCCCTTCCTAGTGTTAAGGTTCTCTTGTGCCACCCTCTTAAAAAAACCCCTACATCAAAAATAGCATAGGTCAAGATCAACATCAAACATGGCTTCAGCTTCTCTCCGTCAGAATATCACGTGGAGCAGCTGTACACACATTGTCTTTCTAAAAGGCTCCATTATGACTGTGATTTATGCCATCGTGCCTTCAGGAATGTAAAATAAATCTCAGCCCTGTGACATGAGGCCTTACCTCCAAATGCATAAATTTCCCACCTCCAAAGAGTGAAATGAGAACAGGTGCTTGGATAGATGAGCATATGAAGCTACTGCCTTCAAATAAACTGTGCGGGTGGATTAAGATAATCCTTTCCACGATTCTGGTTACAATATTAAACAGTCAGTATCCTAAATCAAATAAATTTTTCCTGGTTTCAGACTGAAAGGCAATTATTTTAAATGCAGCTGGTCATAATTTTTCTAGAGAAAACTTTTCTCTGAAGAGGTGACTAAGAGGCTTTTGTGTATGAGTGTTCTTATAAATTATATTGAATTTTGATAAAAGGCTTTTGTTCTTCATTAAAATTCTTGAATATTTTCTAGCATTGAAAAATTTTATTTTAAAGGGTAATTTTTCTTTTCTTGCAAGACAGAGGTATTGTAAAGTTCCCCCCTACTCCTGCTTCTCCCTCCTGAATTCTGTGTGAAGTTTATCCTGGAGAATCCCATTCAACTGTTACAACTTCATTACTTTTGGTTAGTAATTTTTCAGATGACCGTGAAAATGTGATTTCCTGGTTGCTACATGAACGTAAGTCTACATTCATGCCAGAGGTGTGATTTCCCACACAGGGAGACATTCCCACTTCAACTGTGATTTAGCTGGCTTGTGAAGTGGTAACATCAAGGTGACAAAAGCACAGAAGGATGACTTCTGTGAAACCACTGGTGATCTCAGGTATTTGATGGCAGCATTTCACTGCTCTTCCCTCCCCTGCTTGATTCAGGCAGGTGTTGAAACCATCTGAGAACGTGTGGAGAAGTGCAGCCATAGAACAGATGAAAAAAGTGATCTCAACTGCCCTCATCTGAGGACATGGGGCAGGACTGGCAGGAACGAGTTTGTCAGTGAAGATACCTTTTGCGTGGTATTGCCTGAAAACACTGTGCTGTCTTCTAGACTGCCYTTTCCCAGACCTGCAATAGAATGTTAGAAATATAATAGTCTCTTCCTGTTTGCTGTTTGCAAAATATTTTTGGGGTTTGGGGTTTTTCCTTGATCTAGGTTTTCACTAGTTCTCTTGGTGATCGTTAGCTCGCATCCAGGGTGTGCCCAAAATGAATGTTTTCTTCCGCCACCGCTCTCCCCTTCCCGGCTCGGGGGCATCGCGATGCTTGGGGACCCCGGCTGAGATCTTGGTGGGAGGCAGAGCCGGGAGTTGCTCTCTCTCTTCCGGTTCCGGATCAGAGTGGGGCAGCTGCGTGTGCCGAGGTGTGTGTGTTTCCTGCCGGGGTATTGCTACACTGTGACTTAGCAGTCTCTTAGCTGGGGATGAGTCGGTCTGTGCCCGGTTGGGAGCAGACAACAGTCCACGTTTTTTGCCGGTAGTAGTCGGCTGCTTTGCTACACTGTAACCCGGCTCACCGGCTTTCAGTCCGCCTGCTCCATCTTTTTTTTCTGCTGCCGCGGCTGTTCCTGCGCTAAGAGCCGAGACGGGAGCCGCAACCCGCCGGGCCCCTGTCCGCCGCGTGCTTTCGCGGCTGCTCCTGCCTGAAGCGCGGGACTGGGGAGGCAAGCCAGAGAGAGAGCATACCGAAGGGCTCCAGCCCAGCTGTTTCGTCTGCCTGACTGCTGTCGGAGAAAAGGTAGCCACTAGGATTTCCCCCTTATCACCGAAACTGCGGGAAAAACAAAAACCTTCCAACAACATTTTTAATATTAGAGAGTCAAGGCATTACTTTATTATTGGCCAGGATGTTCTGGCTAGGATGTACTACAGAAATCATCTCATCCACACATAGCCCGGGTGTGCAGAGAGAATCATTCCATGACACACGTCTTTTACAGGATTTTCCCCTAAACTTTATACAGTCAAAACTCATAGAAACGAATTGAGTCAGTGTTCATTGGTCCCAAGTTGCATAGTTCTTAGTATTTGGTCTCCTATTGGATCTGGATTGCTTTGTTTCTGATGTTAATTACATCTTCATTCCTTGATTTTCTTATCAATCTTTTCCTGAGGAGATGTCTCCAACTCTGCCAGAGGCAGAGTCTGGGATAGACATTTGTAGATGGCCGCTGATGTTCCGTAGATGGCCTTATCTTGTTGGGGCTACTCCCAGTTTGTTGAAATGCTAAGTCCATCAGGTCTAACCTAGAGAAACAATGCCCTGGAAAGAAGCTTCAGTTCCCTTCCCCCAGGGCAAAGGTGAACAAACCTGGCTAATGTCATATATAAAAATTTTTAAACTGGTGTGTTTTCCAACACCCTTGCTGTTGGAACTGCCCCGTGGAAGTTCTACTCCCCTCAGCGTGAAAGCTGGCGCCATCTTGGCCCATGTGTTGGGAAAGGGATATTCCTTCAGCACTGCTCCCCTCCCTGGATATTTTTTTTTTTGTTTTCCTCCTCTATGTGTGTGTGGAAGTGGGTTCTGACAGTTTAGTGCTTAACAGTTATTTACTTTTTTTCCCCTTGCCTTGCGGGTGGGCATTCTGTTTGTTAATAAACCTTTTTTTTTCACTTTTATCTATTAGTATTCATTCCTTATTGGTGGAAGGGGATTGTTGGAAACCTTTTGGAGAGAAGGACTCAGTCCAGAGAGTCCTCTCTTAAATTTGTCTCGAAACTGAGACACTAGTCCATCAGTCTCTGTGCATATTTAGTCCTTCCTAATACTCTGTTAGGAATAAAGCAGTGTTAACCATTCACATACAATGACAAATTGAAATTTGGGGGTTGAAAATGCATTTTCTGTGAAAAAGAAGAAGTTTCTATAGCCTGTCCTTTGCAATATTACAATATTAAATAAAGGCATAAAGCTACTTCTGAACACATTCCCCTGTGATGGATTTGCTTATTCCCACTAAAGATTTCCTTTGCCTCAGTCTCCATCCAAGTACCTGATGCTGATCTGCAGCCAGCCCTGTGAGGGACAGCCCATAGTTTCTCACCTTTGGCAAATCAGCCTGTAATCTCCTGAAAACAGGAACTGTAAATGGGAACTGGCATCCAAAACAAGTCTGAGGGAGAGTCAACTCGTTTATCAGTATCACTCTGCATCCATGCCTGCTCTTCATAGCTAAGCAGCTAAGCAGACTTGTGGCTGTTACTGCCCCTTTGGACTTTAGAAAAGTTTGAACTCTAAATTTCAGGCGATAATTGAAGGGAGAAATCCATATCCTGGGAAGAGAGTAACCTGCCCTTTAGCCGAAGTGGATATGTCAATGAGGAGAGGATGAACAACATTCCTCAGTGCTTGCTGCTCACATCTCTATGTGACTTTCCCGAGTCCATTGTGGCTGTGATGGTGTCAACTCTTGTCCCCGCATACTGAGACCACACATGTATTAATGACCGTAGTCATGGATTGTATCACAGCTCCTGTCTTAGGGGTTGTATTTTCCTACTTCACTGAGCCCTTCAAAAATGCTAATTTTTTTGTAGATCATCTGCTGATACACAGGAAATGTTTCCATGCTGACTTTGTTCAGCAGTCGCAGCCTTTGAGTGCATTGGCTGGGGATACTGCCACCTTAAGAAATACCATTCAGCAGTGAGATTATATGCCATGAACCATTCCTTCAGGGAATCCATCTTAAACTCATTTTAGGCTAACACAGCCAGAGCTGTATATTACAGCAAGGGGCAGCTACCCTTTAGATCTGCTAAGTGTGATTGAAACACATTACTCATTTTCTCACTACCTGGACAGTTTTATCCAAGAAAACAGCCATTGGGGGAAAAAAATCTGTGTCATAGGGCAATGCTAATGATCCAAAAGATTTCTTTGCCCGGACTTCAAACCAGAGCCAGCTGCCAGAGGGAAAACCACAGGAGATTAACTGTTCCAGGGTATGCTCAGATCTTTTTAAAGTCAAACAAATTTTGCCTTACGACATTAAAGTATTAACAGTATCAATACAAACCTGGGTATCGACTCTTTGTTGTTTTTTTTTTCTAGATGATAAGACCATGCAATATTATCTCCTCTGCATTCACATGCTGTGAAGCTGACAGCATTTCAGTATAAGCAAGCCCTTGAGGAAGGCAGACACAGTGCATAAGGGTCGATTCATTTGTTAAACACCTCAACATTAACTAAAGCTTTACCAGGACTAGGGAGGGAGGTTGGGAGAAGTGAGAGTCAAAGGAGATGTTCCTCAGATGATCTAGATATTCTGCATAATCCAGAATAACTGACATAATGAAAATGAAAGAAAGATGTCTCCTGGTATCAGAATACTGGTGGAAGTTCTCAGTAACCAAGAACAAGGAGCAATAGTCTTTTTCTTTCTCTTTTGAAATACTCCCCTTCCAAACCATGTCCTAATCCTAATTCAGCAGAAATATTTTTGGTTATTTGGTTGGGGTTTTTTTAACCAGTCCAGGTTTCCTCTAGACTGAAAAACATGCTTGTTAGTGGGTTCCATTTCAGATTACAAGTGGAAATGAGAAAAGCATGATGGACAGCAAAGTCCCCAGGCAGAAAGGCGTGCAGCCCTCTGGGGTAGCACTGCATCATTGTGGGAAGACCCCTTACCTTGCCTTGCCTTGCCATTCGGTTCAGAGCCTCCCAAACAGGAGAAGGGGAAAAGAAGGGCAAATATTTCTTGTTTGAAAACACTTGTGAGTGTCGCTCTTTCTTCATCACCTCTCTCCCTCTTGCCTGCTTGAACACCAAGGAAGACATGCCCTTAGAGGGAGCAATCCTCTCTCCTTGTGCATTCACAACAGTATAAGATACAAAAAGCATCTCCTTTTCCTGCTTTTCCACCATTAGTAACTTGTTAGTTACTAAACTACAACAGTTACCTCTGCCTCACTTTAGAGGTAAAACAGTTCAAGAGTCATACCTCTCCCATACGAGAAAGTATAACATCCTCATGATGTGGCTCTTTATCTTTTAGTCTTGATATTAACGAAACGATCTCTCAGCTTGAAAATGGAAACACTAATTATATTCTATTTTAAAATAATGGTTTTAAGATACATACTCAGTATTGGATTTGTCACATTACCACACATTGATACTGCAAACTGGAAAAAAACACCCCAACCATCAAACTGCCCAATTGATAAAACCAAACTGATAAATCAGGCTTGTTCTATGCAGTATAACAGAAATGGGATTGTTACATTTTGGGGTGAAATAATATGGTATAACTTCAAAAAAACTACCTAGAAAAAAAAATAGAAGGGATTTTTAGATAAAATAATCACATGAATAATACTTTTCCCACGCAGGAGGGAAAAAAATTATTCTGTGTTTAAGTCTGACATTGTAGGAGCAGATACCACTGATCCCCTCATTTGCTCCAGCAGGGCTCTTCGCAAAGGACTGCCGGGATGAGTGCAGATTGTTAGCATTCCTGAAAGTGTCTCCATGCTTTGTTGCCAGGAAACAGTAATGAAAGTATAGAGATGCCAGCTTAATGATAGGGCAGTGGCATTAATTCCATGTGTTGCCAACATGAGATCTCTATCATTTGCAAACATGAATGCCAGCAGAGCCTGTCGCATATTTCTGAATATTGTTTGGCTAATGGTTTTTTAGAAATGTGGGATACTAGAAGAGCTCAAGCCAACGATAGCATCATGTTAGAGCTCTGAAAGCCCTCCTCTACCCTGTAGAATACAGCTTTATGGTATATTATACTCATGCATAAAGTGTTTCTGCTGTTTGTTTTCTRGGTAAGAAGAGTACAACTGAGATCCTTGCATCTGCAAGGATCAGGGTCCATCAAGTGTTGTCATTAATTATTGAGCCAAGGGATGCTCATAGTTTCACTGCAAGAGGCAAAGAAATTAAGATGAGGCTTTTCTAGAGAATCTTGCCTGTGAGCAGAATTAAGATACACTTTTGGTATGTCCCAAGGGTGGGGATGCAGTGGTCAGGATTTTACATGAATTTGAGGGCTTTTATTTTTGTTTGTTGCATGCAGAATCTTGTAGTGTTTGCTCAGTGGGAAAGACACAAGTTTGATATTTACGCATTCATAAAATGATAGAATTTTTTAATGGTTTGTCCCATACAGGGCACTTTCTGTTGTCCTGCTGACTTTCAAGGAGTTAATTCCTAGTAAGGGTAATGAAACCTTGAAAAGTCTTATGATTCTGCTTCCTTGACTTTTATGACAAATTCGTAAAAATTTGTGTATTAGGAATACAGTGAAATATAACACAGACCTCAGAGAAGTTAAGATTTTTTTTTTTAAAGCAACAGCTCTTTTTCAGTGTGACTGATCACTTGTAATTTGGTTGAAATTTCCAAGCCATGAAAAAGCCCCATGAAACAGAAGTGAGTATCTCAGTACCCTGGAGCTCTGCTGGACTTGCATACAGGAGACTTCTTGCAAGTCAGGGGGCTGAGTACAATGAAAGTCCAGACCTGCTTTTACCCCTTCTGTTCTTTAATCTTCAAGAAAAGCAATCTTTGTGAACATGGCTCTTCTAAAATGACCCTATATGTGCTTTCTAAATGCTCAGTGGAAAGTACAGCTCAGCTGAAACAAAAGTGGAGATAAGGACATGGGCATTGGCAGCAGCTGCATGTCTCCTTGCCATTACCAGTGTCTGTCACCCTGGAAAACTCTCTGTTTTTCTGATACCTGGGCTGCCATTTATGTGTCTTCAATTGCAATCATCCTGAAAGCAGCAAACCTCTATCTTGTACTTAATTATTCAAATAGCACTTCTTGAGAAATGTTTAAATTTGTAATAATGCTTATAACTTCACATGACAGAAAGTGCTGCAGAACTCACGTGTGCTGCTCTGGGCTTGCACACAGAAGAGGCTGTTTTGAAAATTGGATACTGTGAGATGACATTTCCTTTTAGAAATCTTGGGGAGCTCTTCCAGTGCTGATAGCAATCATCTCCAAAGAAAAAAACTTTGGTAAATATCTCTTGAGAGAAGCAAAAACAATTTTGTGGAAGGTATTATGCGGCTTCTGAATGAAGAGCCCTGGTAAACACGTTGCTTGCTTGACTTTTTCAGCTCTTGGGACATGAAAATGGGGAGGTTAAAGAGGCAGAGCTCATTCCTTGGAGGGATGCTTCTGCAAGAGGACAAAACAGAACAAAAGAGAGATATYGCGGATACAGCTGCTTCTCTCTAAGGCAAGTGCCAGCTGCCCTGCCTTTGTGAAGATTCCTTTCCTTGGTGGATGAATGCTGACTTTACAGTGGCTTGGTGGTGGGTGGGCACTTGGAAAATGTCTGTGATGGACTTACCAAGCACCCTACCCTTAGTCAAAGGAATGTCTTTTGGAACTTTCTTAGCTGACAGATGGTTTAGGGATACATTCTAAACATAGTGGCTGAAAACTGTGATTTGTATTTAGCCTGCAAGACCTTCGCTGCCCAGGGCTGCTGCTGCTTTGCAATCAATGTGTAGAAACATACTGATTAATGCTGCTTTTCCATGTGGGATTAATGTGCAATGTATCATCTGACTAAACACTGTTATGAGGTGTTTCATTTCAGCCTTTGAATGGGAAATGCACCTTAAAATTGCACCGACTTAAATTTCAGGGCTTTATTGATTTACTAGACTCAATTTCATACATGAGAGGGTTGGTTTTTGTTTGGAGGAAGAGCTCATTTCTCTGTGACGTGACAGCTCTGGCAGGTACATGGGATAAAACACAAGCATGGCATTATATTGTTAGTCTTTTGCTTCTTTTGAAGCAGCCGAAGGATTAGATGGGGGATGATGGGAGCAGTTCTTAGGTTTTCCAAAACAACGTACACTGAGCTCTGGCTGTGCTCTTTCCCTCAAGTCTATGTGATCCAGGTGTTTGGCTGTGAGCATATGGTTCATAAAGCCTCTGTTCTCATTGACTTCTTGTGTGATTCTGTGCATCTCCTTTCCCTTCTTGCTTCCCATGTTCTGTTACCTATCTTCCCTATTCAGGCTGCAGATTCCTGGCACAAAAAGAGCTATGCTGCAGTGTATCTGCCACCATGAGCTTTCTGGCTTGACTGAGTGGATACACCAGACATTTTATATAGCAATATTAATTATTATTGCCAACAATAATATTACTACATTTATCCCAAGGCAACAAGGGGAAATATAAATTCTCTCTGGGAATGCTCATCATCTGAAATTATGTGTACAACCATACCCCATGTAAATTTCGTAAATATACCATCATCATTATAGCAGCATTGATGCTTCTCACAGCCAGCATAAATGCTGTTGGGTTTTTATGCAGTCAAGTATCAGTGTAGCACTGATAGTTTTAGTGTTAAACAGCACTGATAGTTTTAGTGTTAAAACACAGTATTAGTGTTTTATGTGTTTAAAACCACAATTTTTTGACAGTAAGAAAGTGATATTTAGATAATTCTTATAGTTGTTATACTTAATAGTAAATATAGGAAACTGTATCAATTGAAATATTGAGCAAAACTACATTTATGTCTTAGTGTTTCTTCTATTTTGAACTTCAGTGAAGAGCAGCGACTTTTTAAAGTAATCATCACATAGCAGATGCGATTTTGAGGTTTTTTTGCAAATTTTTTTTTCTGGATCAGTAATTCAGCAGTTGAAAGGCAGTTGGTCCCTCTCTAACAAAATCATTTCAGCTCTGATTTGAAACCAGATGATTCTCTCTCTTGCATCAGGCAGGAGCACGTGTAGGATTGCACTGTGCTGCCTTTGACTAGCAAAGTTTGATCTGTTAGTGAGACATCACTAAGCAGAAAAGTAGATGCTTGAAATTAAAAGCTGTTTCAGGTCTTCTTCACTCTTCTTTCTTTTCCAGTGTGATATGATTTAATGTCCATGCCATGATTTTATTTTTGAGGAGGAGTAGTGGCCACTAGAGGGAGAACAGGATGTGCGTTAGTTTGGGACATGCATTCTTTTTATTCACGTTAAATACATCTTCTATATGCAGTTACTGACATATAAAACCTGTTTTTCTTTTTCTGATTTGTGCGATCCTAATCTAATTTTATGTTTTGGAGGAAATGCAGTAAGGTGAGAATGGCAAGATGTAGTTTTATTAAAATGCTTTGATTGGCTTCATTTGAGTGTAAATTGCAGCGAGCATTGTCTAATGCCTTTTGCAGATGTTATTAAAAAAGAAATCAAAGATTCATAGGATTATTTAAGTTGGAGAAGCCCTTTAGGGTCATCGAATCCAACCACTAACCCAGCACTGCCAAGTCTACCACTAAACCATGTCTCATGTTGCAGGTCGAAATACTAGTAATAAATGAATATTGTCATATTAGTGAGAGTTATATCTGAAAGGAACTAGGACTAGGTAACACTGGTAACTTGAAAGAAAAAAATCTTTCTGATGTTGTTTAGTTTCTTGCTAAATTCTCCCCAAACCCCTTTCTAAAATATACATCAGATCCCAAGTCTGTGGGTTTTTTGGGTGGGCTCTTCGATGACCTTGCCTGAATATCTCTTTTCTGCTCATGAACAGTATATTTTGCATCACTGAATGAAGAGTCATCTGTAATCTAAACCCAGCTTCCAAGGGCCATTTGTGGTAAGCTGTTGCATTGCGTTGGTACCCTTTCACACTGGAAAAGGAGCTGGAGCAACACTGACGACCATTTTGGAGAGCACACCAACTCTACCCACTCAGCTGCCTTTTAAAAGAGGCCAACTCCTGAGGTTCTGACTCCTTATTCAGGCAAAGCTGGCCTTTGAAGCCAACAATGAAGCTTATTTTATCTTTTGGGCAACGAAAGTGGAGTCAGTTCAATAGAGCTCCAGGGAATAGGCAGGAAGTGCAGGATGGATATAAGCAGTGAGCTTCCCGTGATGTTCCCCCAATGGGCTGAATCCTCCCTTGTCCACCCCATGCAGAAAAAGAGCTTGTATTCATCAGTCAGTTATTCTCTTTTACCCCATGCTTCTCAAGGACTCCTCTCTCCATCAGGAGCCCGCCTGCCCTCCCCAGCCCCAGCAGCAATGTCTTACCACACCATTGCCTCTGTTTGCTGCCTCATTTCTCAACATCTCTTTTGCCCCTTGAAATTAGCAGCTCATGGGCTGGCATGCTGGGTGGTAGACTTGGCTTGCTCACCTGAGTAGAAAGATAGTTATGTTTATTTTCATGAGCAAGTGTCAGGAAAATGGCTTTCCAGACTGCCTAAATATTCCATTCCAGTCAAGAGGAATCTGTAGATGTTTTGAAGGTGTGTGTGCTGCCTTTCAAATACCTTCTAAAGTAGTTTTCTTATGGCTGTTACCATATTCAGCAGCTCAGTCTTCCACCATCCTTTTCCCTAGAGATTACAGATAAAGCCTTATCTTATTAAGACAGCTGAGCCATACTCCAGTTTGTTTTTCTGCTGATCCTAATGTTAGCATTAAATACAACATGATTTCATGTAAAGGTAGTGTATTAGGACATAAACATGCTCTATACTAACTCAGAATAATCTCTTTATTTCTCTCCAGATTTGCCTTATCCAAATCCGCTAAGTGTTTTCTCAGGGAACTTTATTCCAAGAATGTTATTTGTCTGCTTTTCCCTGTAGATATTGAGTGAATTGCGCTAAAGTCAGTACAATATTTCTCGATGATTTTCAGTGTTTTACTTTTGGCTTTGCATCAATTTGTATTTTCCCAAGTTTCTTCTTATCTTATTCTAAGCTTGGCTATGTCACCAGCCTTCATCTCCATTGAGAAAAAAAGGAATAAAAAAAGAAAAGAGGGAAAAAATACCAGGGAACAAACTGGGTGTAAAATACACGCCATGATACTTTTTGTGCCCATGACCTTCCAATGTCCAGCCTCAAACATTCATTATTGGGTACCCTAAACCCACAGTGTAAATAACTCACTAATTCCTACCCTGAACCTCTCTAGGCAAAGGGAAATTGTCTGTTTTGTTTCTCCAGATGCAGAATGAAGAAATAGTTCTCAGTGCTAAATTCTGTGGTCCTTCAGCACTGTGACTTGTTGAGGGATGCAAGATGGCAATGTGTAGGTGCTCAGTCTCATGTCTCACTGGAAAGTCTGGAAGAGATTTCTCTGGAAGAGACTTTGCAGCCTCAAACTTCCTCTTTAATGCCAATAGGAGTGATAAAAGGGGTGCCGGAATGGGGATTAAGAGGTAATGCACTGCCCGTGTTTTAAAAAGCCAGGAGTAAATGGCGGTGCTGTATGTATACAAGGCATTTCCTTGGCCTCATGGATACAACTGCACTGGCGTACATAAGAGCTTGTTCCTGACGCGGCCTCAAAATATACAGCTATTCTTGATCCCAAGTAGTGACATGTGTTGTGTAAATCTCAGGGCACTGCCAAGAGAACATCTCCAAACCTAGCGCTGCGGTAATTCACTAAACATTATTAGATCTTTCTGCAGCTTGCTTGCTTATCAGGCCTTGTCATGTTATCTTTTGGACATAACAGATTGCCTGGGTGTTAATTGAATGATGCACCAGAAACCAGCAAACGAGAGAGCTCAGAGACTGCCACTGTCCATGAATTGTAAATAATAAGAACTTAATAAGAAAACATTATCAGAACCTCTCCCTATTATATTTAATAATGGAACAACATACTCCTGTGTTCTTGGATGGTTGGGAAAAATAATGAATTGAACAATAGACAATCTCATTTCTCTTTCCAACTGTGCAGAAATAAAATGTCAACTACAACCACTTATTATTTATTTCCACTTCTCTGTAGCATACTTTTCCTTGTCAGGCTCCTTAAGTGAAAGTGAAGCAGGAGAGGTGACAAAAACAACCTCACTTTTAAGAAGCCAGCAACACATTTGAAATCCTAGAGCGTACTCCGTGAAACTTATGAGTGCTTTTTGTAATGAGAAAAGTTTCTGTGTAAGGCAAACTTCTGTTGTGCAAAGCCATGTCCCATGAATATTTAGAAATAGAAATGTAGTGGCTGCGTTTTCACAGTTAGAGTTCAAGGTGACAGTTGTGTGTCAAAGGAGTAAGTTGTCTTCTATAGAATATATATAGAAATGTGAGCAGTACATTTGCTTCTGTGTTATATACCTCATTTGCTTATTACCACATGAAGTATATTTAAAATGCTTTGAAATTGAACAGAAGTGGAAAGCACAGCAAAAGGAAAATTAGTTCATGGAAGAGTGAATGAAGCAATTAGCAGGAGATCAAAGCAGCAGAGGCAGGCCGATGACTTTGTGTTTCAGTTCGAAGCTTTGGCTGAAGCTGTTCTGGTTCAGTTCTGGATCAAGCCCAACACAGCATAGAAATGATGATGTGCACCCAGTGGTTTGAGTCTTTGCTTGTCTAATTTCCCTGGATGATCCAAATCAAAGGTGTCTCGATTTGAAAGATAGGTGTCTGTCAATGAAGGCGGGAACTTTCCTGGGATAGAAAGGATCACCCCTCTCCCTCCAAATTATTATACCCTTGAAATTACGGGGCTTTCAGGCAAAGATGTGGGAAAAAAGAATAACAGTTCTTTACTAGGATTATATATCTATATATAACAAGACAGACGAACGGCAACAATAAGAGAAGAGACAAACCCAGTAACAGTCCTTTCTCTGTCGTTGGGCCATTCTCTGTTGAGGCAGAGAGGCTGCGGTGACTCCCCTGCAGCTGCAGGGGGCGCTGTGGCACTAGCACAGCGACCTTTCCACGTGGCAATGGTGGCTCTGGCGAGAGGGAGAGGGAGAGGGAGAGGGGAGATTGCTACCTTTGCAAACCCACGGGACAGCAGTCCGTCTCAGCACCAACCTCCGCAGCGGGCAGCAAGCAGCACAGGCAAGCAGGTCTGACTGGGGAGCAATGGACCTCGGTATCACCCATCGAGCAGCCAGCAGAAGGCAGGAACAGCAGAGACGAGCGGACCCCAGCAGCGACCCGTGTGCAGCAGAAATCTGGGACTGCAGAGCTGAGCAGACCCAGGGGTAGCGGTCCCAGCGTAGCTGCAATCCGAAGTGGCGGCAGGGGTGGCAGAGACTGCGGATCCCCAATCAGCACCAGTTAGAACATATCACTGTACCCTGCGCCGCGGCAGGACCCCCTTGGAGACAGCCGATCTGGTGGGCTGCAGGTTACAGCGTAGCAGTGTTCTTGGGATAAAACTGGCACTCGCTCCACGCAGCACGCATGACCATCCTCACTGAACACCGAGCAGGAAAGAGACCGAGCCTGGCCCCCACCCCTCCAGCCAAGTCTTGAAGTCTTTCACCTCTTGCGATGTTAAGCTGCAGCCCCTGGGAACAACCCCCCTGGCCAAAACTCCCAGCTCTGTTTCTCTAGCTGGGTGATTATTGTGGCATTTGGGCATGGGGCAACCTCATTTGTCTCTGAAGTATTGCCCATTTGTTTCCCGGACAACCCCTCCTCGCCACAGGTCTCCCTGCCCAAAGGGAGAAAAAGTCATTGACAACCTCAGACCCACAACAAAAGGCTATTTACAAACACTTCTTTTGTGTGGCCCAGCAGACCACAGAAAACTTTTTTGTGTGAACTTCGGTGTTCCTCTATCTTGCTAGAGCTGCACTGCAGCAGCTTCTGGGTCCTTCCACAGAGGGGCAAGGAGCTGTGTCTGCTTCCCCACCCCAACATTAAACCAGCATTGCTGTAAAACTTTTGCACCCTCCCTTGTGGCTCAAAGGACGGTCTGTGTAAGGGGGTGCAAGTGACGACACCCTTCAATATGGCTGGCCGTCTCCCTATATCACCGGCCAGGAATTTGGAGGATCTCTGCACAAGTGCTGTCTGCACTGGAAACAGGCCACTGTCTCCTATACCAGCCTCTCATGGTGCAACATCCGAACCTTTGTGATGGGCTCTCCAAGAAGGGATGCACCTAGAAAGCCAGGCAGCATTCACTGACCACAACATCCAGCTGCCGGATGAGCTGTGAATGGTCTCTCTGCCAAGCACATGTGGAACAGTCACATCCTGGATTATATTATCGCCATTATAATTGTGAATGTCAAGAGGGCTGGATGCAGATGACAAAGAGGAGAGGGATACAGACCTGCTACCATTTAGTTCAAGCTAATTTTCCAATTGTGGCAAGCAGATCACTGGCACACAGCCTAACACAGCAGTGGTTGCTACTGCTGCCGCCAAAGGCACTAAAGTCCTGCCTTGTCTTCTGCAATTCCTGCTGCTACTCTCCCTGAGCCGCTCCCAAGGATGGTGCTGGCAGTGCCAGTGCCACGTGACCCTTCTGGGCTGCCCAAAGTTCCTTACTCCTACTCACATACTCCAGCAGCACCCTGGGAGGTGGATTTGCTTGATGTCCATGCCATTTCATTAAGAAGAAAAAGGGAAATACAGGAAAGAGCAAAGGGGAAAATACCAAACCTCAGCAGTGGTGGCAGCTCATTAAATCACAAAGCTCCTAATAAGAATTTCAAGCTTGCGGGAGCTCAGGACTTCTGGACAGCGAATCAATATGATTATGCAGAAGACGTTTATTGTTTACATTACACTCTACTTATACTTTTTACAGCTACTGTCCACGCGATCACGCATTAGTTGATTGGCCCCCCTATCTTGTCCACACGCTCTGTATGCACCTTTCAGAAAATATGATTGGTTCTAGTCCAGTGCAGCACAGTCTTTCTTTATCTATTTCTTGCTGTCTTGGTATTCTGTTCTTCAGCTTTTTCTTTCCTAATGTAGCGCAGTTTACATTTCAGTAACCTTGATGAATTCCTGAGGGCTCTGATAAGAATAACTGAAGATGGTTTGGCTGGGGCACATTTCAGGGCTCAAATACCTTACAACACAAGCTGACAGCTTGATGCTTATTTACTTGAAATTGCATGCTGAGAGCTGCTGGCAATGAGATAATTCTACTTGTTTAATGTGAATTCACATAGCACTTGGTTTAATTCTTAATACAGGGATATCCTTTATTTTTCAGCCATCAGGTAGCTCTGTTTTGACCTTCCATTGGGAAGCTGTAGTGAAGCCCTGGCTTCACTAGGCCTAGCAAAGGGGACACTAATCCCCTTGAGAAGCTTTCCATGGCAAGCTCCTCTATCAGAATACAAGTGTGAGTTCAAAAGCGAGATGTACAAATGTGATTTGTGCAAAGTGGGTACGAATACAGACTGAAACTTGGCTTGAGAATGAACTAAGGAAAGCAGACTGGGTGCATGGATTAGAAGGACCATGTATGTGTGCTGCTGGAAATCAGCAATGCTGTTTATTTTGACATATTGGAAAATTGGAACAGCCCAAGAAGGAGGAGGATTCCTCTGGCTGAGATAAAAGAGTTCACAGTATATTTCAGCAGGGACAGCAGAAATGACACCTGAGTCTGCATGGTACCTCAGGTGTGAGAAGCTCTGCAGCAGCAGTGTTGGAGGATGATGCTGAGCAAGTATTTTGTCCAAAGGGCTCCCAGGAGTGGAGAGAAGAATAACTTTCCTGATCAATTGATCTGTGACAAGATAATACCTTCTGCGGAGGACCCTCTTCATCTTTCTAGCAGTGAATGTTGACCTCTGCATCAAATTAGCAAATACTAGTTTGCTAATCTGCAAGTTGAACTGGGGCTGATGACAAGCTCCAGCCTGAGGGTGAGTCCCGCAGGGTGGGGAGATGCCTGTCCTGTCGCCTTCATGGTCTGCCAACTGGAAGGGTTTCTCAGCAAGCTCGGGTAGAGGCCCTGGTCGATGTCTCCTTCTTAGAAACATATTTCAAACTGTGATAGGAAAAGAGTATTACAGCTGGTAAGAGGTAACTGTTGGGCAAGCCATTAATTTCTGCCCTTCCAGGCTATTTACACATGAATGCAAGGAAAGGCAAAAGGTCATTGTCAAGCGGAGTGTGCATCAGAAGGGCCTGAATGAAAGACTTAGCATCACTCCTTATTAGTGAGGTCCAGCCTGTCATCCATCTTGTGTGCTTGAGTGTTGTTCTCAGGTTCGAATAAGCACACGGAGACAGTTGTCAGGGTTCTCCACCAGGCAGAGGCCAAAAGGAAGGAAGGAGAGCGAGAGAGCCGGCCTCTGCCCTAACTTTATTTATATGTATTCAGAAACTACCGTGGATTGGAGGATAGGAATGCCACCTCCTGCTGTCCGCTGGTCAATAGAATTGTCTATCATATAGGTTAGGAATTCATAACAATCTTTGCAGGTTAGGTCAACAAAACTCTGTTTATACAAAAGTGCGTGAGAAACTATTTCGCTGAACCAAAAACACTGCACATCTGAAGAACTGCAAAATGCAGGGCCACACTTGAGACCTGTTTTGCAACCCCAGGAAGGTATGATAAGTGCCTGAAAGTGTTTCTGAAGGAGCAGGTCCATTGCAAGGGCTCAATTAAAAGCAAGAAGGAAGGGCAGGAGATGGTAGTCAAGAGGCAGTCCAGTGCAGCACTGCTTGTCTTGCGAGCAAGCTGGAGACTCGTAGCAGCTCCGGAGATCCCACTTCTGAGTCTGAGGATCATTTCTATTGCAGGTAGAACTTGCTTTTTCAGCTCCTAGTGAAGGCTAGAAGAGAGGTTTTTTGTGACAACACAAGGAAAACCCTTGGAAACGCTTCTTTAACTATATCTGAACCACATGTTTATTAGAGACATACCAAAGGAGCAGAGGAGTATTTGGGAATGCATGTGCCTCGAGTTTGGTTAGGATTTGGGTTTGTAAATTCTTTCAGGTGTTTCAGAGTGTAAAATATTTAGTATTTAGAAACTGACAGCTGTATTTTTCCCCAGATTTTTAAGGAAAGGAGGTTGAGGTGCTTGGTGTGGGTACGTATATTTACATATCCTTATATTGGTTATTTGGAGGAGTTGTCTACAAACTGCTACCTGTGTCTAGAAGTTTCAAAAATAACCCTTTCTGACAAGTTTTGTAGAAGCCAGGCTGAGAACGGAGTGACTTTCCTACAGCCTCAATCCTTAGAACATCCACTGAGCAGCTTAACTTCAGGATGCAGCACTAGGAAAGCAGCCTTCCTTTTGGGTCCTCCTCTTGTAAAACTCACTTGTCCCTTACTGAAATTGCAGGAGATTTTACACTTGGTGTGTAATAATTTCATGGGGCAGACTGAACCGGTGAGATCTTCAAGCAAAGTTAAAGCGAACTTGTTGCTGAACCAAGGGACAGGAGAGAGAGATAACACTTGATGCTGCTTACATCCTGCGGACAAGGCTTCATCAAAGCCGCTGGACAAAACCACGTAGGGCTTTACTCTCCACAGACTGCAAATAGCATTCATTGCCTGGCCTGGTGAAGGAAAGAACTTTCTGAAATAGCAACCCTTGGAGAATTTTAGGAGGATGCGAGAGCCTGGGGGTGTTTTGCTGCTTCATGCCGGGTGTGCTGTGAGTTCCTTAGCTGGTCTAGCTCCCATCTGCAATGGGCACTCACTGTGGAAGTGGAAGAGTGTTTTCCATGACACAGGATGTCTGAGGGTAGAGAAGTTCATATCCACTGATAGCTGGATGTGTCAGAATACAGCATGTGGAGATGTACTTACTGAACAAGGTCCATTTCTTCAGTAGCTTTGCTAAGCAGAGAGAGGGGAAGCACAACTTCTAGAGAGGAGTTACTAGAGTTACTAAGCTCTACAGTTTAGGCTACATTTTGGTTGGCTTTGCTAGAAGCCCTGAGTGGTGCTGAAAATTGTTACATTTTATTGTATTTTTTACCACTGCTTTTTTTTCCCTATTATGCTGCATGTAAATGTCTTTTTTTCTTATACAATTTTTAGCTTATTATGTTTTTGTAATGTGTCTTTGCTATTCCTTGTCAGCTTGTCACACATCTCCTAGATCCTCTATAAAGTTTTCAATAGGCTTTAATCAGTCTGCCCAATGCATTAGCGGCGGTGCCTCTGCCTGAATGTTTGGCTGCTGCAGTGTGTCAGCTCCTGCAGTCACCAGGGTGACTCACTCCTTGGCTGATTTTTAAGCAAATATTGCTACTTCTGTGATTTCCCAACACCTCTGTTCTTTCTGTCCCATTATAACACCTCTCTGTCATGGTGTTTTCCCTCTTTTCCTTCTTTCCTTCTTTCCACCTTTCCTTCTTTTTAGTGCTCCTGTGACTTCTGGTACATGATACTCTGACACTGGTGCCAGAGCTTCTCCTGACTCTCCTCTCTTACCCTTGGAGTTTGTGTCAGCACCACAAACTCTCTCCCTCCTTGCATCTTTCCTCTGTGCTCGTCCTTTCACATAACTGAAAACCTAAGGAAAAATCCGCATTATAAATCCGCTACTTTCTTTTCCATCTCCAAAACTTCAAAACAGTTTTTAATCTGACTGCAGGTCAGAGGTCCTATCTGGCTATTGAAACCTTCCTGGATCTCCAACAATGTGCTCTTCTCTCTCCCTCTCTCATTTATTGTTCCTTCCTCTGTCTTTCCTATTACTGGCCCTATATTTCTTCCTCCTTCTTCTCTTTTAAGCTGCTGCACCAGTGACTTTCCAATCCCTTGCCCCAACCCCCTCTTGTTCTCATCCCTCCTCTTCTCTTTTGTGAGAAAATTGAACATATAATATCTTCTGTTTTGCTATGAAACCACCCCTTGGACCTGACCTCTCCCTTCAAATGCCACCTCATCTCAGTTGATCTGGTGCACTGCTGGTGACATCACTTTTATGCCTTCTTTCGTTATTCTCTCCTTTCTTCAGCCCCATGGCATCTCTTTTTGTTCCGGTTTTCAGCTGTCATTCAATGTCTGGTAGGCTTCCACCCCATCCCCTTTGACCACCTCCAGCAATCAATCATCCTCTAAATTTCTTCTGTCCTGGCTGTGTTTCTCTGACCCTGGTGCTCCCCCAACACCTCTGGAGTGTAAACATGGGGTCCTTCTGTCTCTCACTTTCGCTTTTCTGCTCTCCTGCTTTTTCCAAGTCAGCTTGTTCATTTATGAGATCCGCTTGCCATCAGTGCTAATTGTTCATCAGGTGATGATTTTACTGTCACATCTCCTTTCTTATTCCTTCCCCTTTTTGGAGAAAATAAGTTGTCAGTAGGAGTCACTGCTAAAGTTGAGGTGCTTGGGTCTGTGTTGGTTTTGCAGAGCCTGGGTTTTGGTAGCGGGGGGGCCACAGCTGCTAGAAGCTTCCACCATGTCCAGCAGAGCCAATCCCTGATGGCTCTGATGATGGACGTGCTGCTGGCCAAGGCTGGGCCAATTAGGCATGATGGTAACGCCTCTGTGATAACATATGTAAGAAGAAATCATAACAAAGTTTGTGGGGTAGTTGCAATTTTCCAGCTAGAGAAGAGTAGGAGTGAGAATATGTGAGAGAAACAACAATGGAGGCACCAAGGTCAGTGCAGAAGGAGGGGGAGGAGATGCTCCAGGCGCCGGAGCCAAGATGTCCCTGTAGCCTGTGGTGAGGACCATGGTGGGGCAGGTTGTCCCCCTGCAGCCCATGGGGGTCCATGGGGGATGCAGAGATCCACTCGCAGCCCGTGGGGAAGGTGCCCATGCTGAAGCAGGTGGATACCAGGACGCTGTGATCCAGAGGAAGTCCCATGGAGAGAGGCCTTGCTTCCAGGCTGGAGCAGCCATCCTTGGAGGACTGTACCCCGTGGCAGAGTGACCCACGCCGCACCAGTTTTGGGAGGACTGTCTGCCTGTGGGATGGACTCACGCTGCAGCAGTTTTAGGAGGGCTGCTGCTCGTGAAATTGGACCCATGCTGGGGAAGTTCACGGAGAACGGTCTCCCGTGGCAGGGACCCCACGGTGCCACAGGGAAACACCTCCTCTCACTGAGCAGCAGAAAGAAGATCTTGGGTGACGAACTGACCAAAATCCCCACTCTGTCGCCCCGCACTGTCGGTGGGAAGGAGGGAGGGGCTGGAGGGATGAAAGTGTGTTTTTAAGGGCTTATTTTACTTCTCATTCTCTTACTCTGATCTTGTTAGTAATAAATTCACTTTGTATCATTAAGTAGAGCCTGTTTTGCCCTTGAAGTGTTTTCTCCTGGTCCTTATCTCAACTCATTAACCCTTTGTTAAATTTTCTCTCCTCTATCTAGTTGCAGAGGAGAGTGAGTGAGTGGGCTTTTTGTGGATGTCTGGTGTTTGGCCAGTGTCAAACCATGACAGGGTCTGATATCTTCTGTGTCTTGGCCACTCATTTTTTTTGGCTTGTCAACACCTTAGTGGCTTGAATGAAACTATGTTCATACAGTGTTTTAAATAGTGTTTCCGTCCTGGGTGTAGTTTCCAGTCACTGACAATGCCAAACAAATAAAATATTTATTATTTCACAGAATCACAGAATAGTTTGGGTTGGAAGCAACCTTAGAGATCATCTCCTTTCAATCCCCTGCCATGGGCAGGGACACTTTCCACTAGACCAGGTTTTTCAGAGCTCCATCCAACCTGGCCTTGGACACCTCTAGGGATGAGGCATCCACAACTTCTCTGGGTAACCTGTTCCAGTGCCTCACCACCCTCATAGTGAAGAATTTGTTTTCTAATATCCAATCTAACATTGCCCTCTGTAAGTTTGAAGCCATTCTTCCTTGTCCTGTCACTCCATGCCTTTGTCAAAAGTCCCTCTCCAGCATTCTTGTCACCCCTTTAGTTACTGGTAGGCTGCAATGAGGAGCCTGGAGCCTTGGAGCCTTCTCTTCCCCAGGCCGAACAACCCCAAATCTTGCAGCCTGTCTTTGTAGGAAGGTGCTCCAGCATGCTGCATTTAATGTACATTTGAATTTAACCTTTTTTATTCTCTCACTTTTTGCCAAGCTGGCCATAATCAGCTTTTTCTTGTTATACTCAAAGGATGGAGTCAGTGCTGATACCTACCAGGAGAGTTGGTGTAAAAAAATTATAACCTAGATTTATCGTGTTATGTACCTAAATATTATTATTTGACCATGATGCCCACTACTTATCCCATTTCTGCTTCCTGGAGATGTTTCCGTCCTTTGCTGAGACAGTGCTGTCTGTGTCTGCTGGGCTGAGCCCCCAGCCTGAGAGCTCATTCCCCAGCCGAAAACTCCCAAACTCTTGAGCCTCTGGCTGAGCTATTACTGTGGTATGTGAGTGTGCTTGGCTATTTTCCTTTGTTTGTTAATTACCTCCTATTCATCCTCCCCAGGCGTCACCCCCTTCTCCCAGTGCCTTTTTGCAGATGACAGATGGGAAGAAATTCCCCTGAGAAACCTAACCCAGAACGCACCTTCTCTTAAACACACAGGTATGTACATATGTAGAAGAAAAAGGGATATGGATAGAAACATATAGTGTAGCCTTGCTGCTAGGAGGTATCCTGGGGTGTATTGGGAAGAGTGCGACCAGTAGGTCCAGGGAGAAAATCACTCCCCTCTACTCGGCCCTGGTGAGGCCACATCTGGAGTACTGTATCCAGTTCTGGACTCCTCAGTACAAAAGTAACAAGGAGCTACTGAAGATGTTCCAGCAGAGGTCACAAAGATGATTAGGGATCTGGACCATCTCTCTTATGAGGAGACACTGTGGGAGCTGGGCTTGTTTAGTCTGGAGAAGAGAAGACTTAGAGGGAATCTCATCAATACAGACAAATATCTCTGCGGCAAGAGGAGGGTGACAGACTCTTTTCAGTGGTTCCCTGCGACAGTACAAGGAACAATGGCCGTAAACTAAACCATAAGAAGTTCCAGCTCAACTTGAAGAACTTTATCCTGAGGGTAGCAGAGCACTGGAACAGTCTGCCCAGGAAGGTCATGGAGTCTCTCTCTCTGGAGACATTCCAAACCCACCTGGATGTGTTCCTGTGTCACCCGCTCTAGATGACCCTGCCTTGATGGGGTGGTCGGACTGAGTGACCTTCAGAGGTCGCTTCCAACCCTAACGATTCTGTGATATATGTAGAAACATATAGATACACATGGATATAAATGGCAGATAGATAGAAAGAAATATGTATCTATCTTGCGCATATATAGATATATGTATATGGGTGTGTATATATGTAGGGAGATATATATATAGGCTATGTATAGGGATATATAGGTGTGTATATATATATAGATACCCCTATCTATAACCCTATATATATAAATTTCTCTCTATGTGTAACGGGGGCTTATATATTTGTAGAGGGCCGTATGTGTATATATATATATTTATGCATATATGTATATATGTATGTATGTGTATATATATGTATCTATACCAAGTGGTTTCCTGAAAGGAGGTTGTAGGCAGTTGAGGGTTGACCTATTTATAGTCTTAAGCTGCACCAGGGAGGTTCATGTTAGACATCAGGAAGAGTTTCTTCACAGAAGGGGTGATTAAACATTGGAACAGGCTGCCCAGGGAGGTGCTGTAGTCACTGTCACTGGAGGTTTTTAAGGTAAGACTGTACACGTCTTGGTCTAGTTGACACAATGGTGTTCGGTCAAAGGTTGGACTCGATGATCTCAGAGGTCTTTTCCAACCTAATTTCATCTCTGATTCTGTGATATATGCATATATATGTATATATATGACTACATATATATGTATGTATATGTATGTGTAGGAGCATACACCCCTCCAATAAATAAATATACCGCGGTGGATGGCTCTATGGAGAAGTTCCCATACGCCCACCGACAGTAGCTACCTCTACCCCTTCTCTCAAAGCTTCTCTCAAAGCTTCTCTCCCAGCCCCTTCTCCTCCTCTGTCTCCTCTGTCTCCTCTGTCTCCTCTGTCTCCTCTGTCTCCTCTGTCTCCTCTGTCTCCTCTGTCTCCTCTGTCTCCTCTGTCTCCTCNTCCTCTGTCTCCTCTGTCTCCTCTGTCTCCTCTGTCTCCTCTGTCTCCTCTGTCTCCTCTGTCTCCTCTGTCTCCTCTGTCTCCTCTGTCTCCTCCTCCTCTCGCGGATCTTCCCCCCCCTCTCCCCCGCCCCGCGCGGCCGAACGCCTGGAGACTTTATATCCTTGCGCGGCCGCCGTACCGCCCGCTGGGGCAGGGTGGCGGTCGCCATAGCGACATGGCCTAGGCCGGGGCTGGCCTCGCTCGGCCCTGGCGGCGGGCGGGGCGCCGGGCGGTGGTGAGGGACAGCTCGCGCCGGCGGGGATGAGCCATGGCGTCCGTGAAGGTGGCCGTGCGAGTGCGGCCCATGAACCGCAGGTGAGTGAGGGGCCGCCCCGGTTTTCCCCGCTCCGGAGCCGGTGTCCCTCACAAGGGGTGCGAGGACCGCCGTGTCCCGGCTCTGCGGGCGGTGACAGCTACTGCGGAGGCGGATGGGGAGCTCTGCCGGGAATTCAAGGGCTCCCGGCGCTCGGCCGAGCCGCTCTGCCCGGCAGGAGCGACTGCTGGGAGAGCTGCTTCTCCCGGGCAGATTGGGAAGTGGCTCCCTGGTGGAGCGGGGAGTAGCATGGCTTTGCCTGGGAAGTTCACTCTGTCGTGGTCTGAAGCATTGCTTTGTCTGGTCCTTTTGTAATGACGGAAAACTTACTCTGGTGACGATAGGAAACTCTTTGAGAGGAAGGACCTGCCAAGGATGTACAGCCAGGCTTCTAAAATGTGAAAGAAACCTCTTTCATCTGGAAACAGCAGCCCTTTCTACCCGCTTAAGAGAGAGAAATTGCTTAGTTCATTTGGAGACATTATGGTTAAACGTTATCAGCTTAAGCTCAAAGTATATAAATATAGATATATAAACGAGGCAGTCTGCCCCATTTACTGTATCGACAGGCGTTCTCCCCTTCCTGAGGTCAGAGCAGTAAACACCGTTTTCTTTCATGAAGTAAGTGCATAATGTGCACGAGAGGGTTAATGATCTGGTTTACCAACCATATGTGGAAAACTTGGATTCTACTGGCGGTATTCTTCCTTCTTCCATTGTTCTGAAGTGATGTAGCCAGTTCAAAAGAAAAGTGGTTTAAAGCACAGGCAGCCCAGCAGACTCCCACTGTTCTTCTCACTTGATCTGATTCAGGTGTTTAAAATATATGATGTGTGATATTCTGAAAGTCACTCAATATCTTGTTGTTTTCAGTGAGGAAAGGACAAACCCTACAAAAATAAAGTTGACGAAGGTAGGAACGGGAAAATATTGCAGGTTGGTTTTGCATAGTTTAGGCACTTGGATGGAGCTGAGTGATCAGGGTTGGAGATCAGGATTGGTGAATAATCTTGTCACACCCTCCTGCTTTCCCCTGCCCTCTCCTCCAGGTCTAACCATATGGTTCTTAAAAATTTTTGAAATTATTGTCTGTATACACTCCACTTTTTCTTCAAGAATCTCTGACAACAGGTAGCGTAGGTCTTCAAGTCTTAACAAGACTTGTTATGTGCAGTGTTTTGGCAGCATGAAGTTTTGCAGGAGGACTGTACCTGTGGTCTACTAAGTGACAAAAGAGAAATGGAAAGCATGTGGCAGAGCAGAAGACTGGTAATGGTGATAGGCAGTGAAAACACAGACTTGTAATCTGTGAGTGGAAGTTTGCAGGTTGTGGTAAAGGAATATAAGACAAGGACTCTGAACCTGGCATCTGTATTGCATGTGGGAGGATAACTTGGATGGGACTGGATTAGAGCGTGCCAAGAAAATGATGAAAGTGGTTTGTGATACAGTGGAAAAGGGCAAGCCCACGAGCAGGGCAAACAGAGGCCTGGTGTGGTCCAAGGGGCAAGCCAAGAAAATGGTCTTTGTCACAGCTGTGTTGCAAAGAGCAGGTTCACTCTGAAAACTGGTGTCTGACCATGCAAATTGTGAGGAGCCTTCCAGTTCAAGTTGCTAAAACCTTGGTGTTTATGGGATGGTGTTAGATGTTCATGAAACATTATAAGGAAGCTGGATTCAACGTCGTGGGATGTTGCTTCTAAGTCTTGATTTTTTTCAGAAGCACAGCTGGTGTTTGGTGTGGGACCCAGTGCTGGGATCACTAGTGTTCCTCTCTGTCAGTCACTGCTGGACTCATGCTGCGTTTTGTAAAACTGAGATCCTAAGCCAAAGAGTATCCAATACCTTTTCCTATTGCAGTAGGGAAGGCATGGCGAACCGTAAGCCAGGAGCAGTAATCATATTTTTCTTATTGGTTTTTCAGAATTATTATGGTTGGCAGTGAGCCCTGGAGATCATCTAGTCCAGCCCCCTTGCCAAGGCTGGGGCACCTTGGCAGGTGTCCCCTTGCACATCTCTTCTCTCAGCTGTGCTCCCTTTGCCTTTTTGGATCCCTGGAGCATTTTACAGAGGAAAAGCCTTTCTGCCTTTTCAAAGGAACTTTACAACCAGGTGTTCATTCTCCAGCACTTAATTTCAAAATCCTTAACATGATACTGCATGGAGTTAATTTAATTTAGTTAAATTTTCTTTGGTTTGCTTGAAGCTTAATAATATAATGCAGCTTATTTCATGAGTCATTTTTAATTACAGAAGACACAGTTGATGAATGGTTATAGTAAGACTTCTGCATTATGGAGCAGTTGCATCGTGTGGTGTCACAGCACTGCTAATTGCGTAATAAGTCGTGAACATAGATTTTGGAATGAATCGTGATGGGGAGAGGGTTGTTGTTTGAGGATTACTTGCTGTTCCATTGCTTAGATAACAAACTTTAATTTTTTTTTCTTCTGTGATTGATTTTTAGTCTTATTGTTCTCTGACTTGACCTGGAAGGAATTTGTTCATTTCAGTGTTGTTGTTAAAGTCCTTAACCATTCTTCTTGGTGTAGTTAACACCCCAAATTGTGTTATACAGATCTTGCACTGTCTCTGCATAATGTGGTAAGAGTATGTCTGTTGGCTTCACAGTTGCTGCTTTGAAACCAGTTGTAGCATGAGCTTAGAAGGTTTATTTACTTGGCGAGTCTCCATCTGTCGTTTGGTTTCCCTCATTCAACACTGAATTACCATGACAGCCTTTCAGTCTGTGCTTATAGCTATAAGTTTCTGTAAAGCAGCAAAAAATCTGCTAGCTGGCAGAAGCCTAGGTTTTTGTCGTTGGATAGAAATCTGCAGGGAGGTGAGCTTGGGTGTTTGAAGTATTTTGCTTTGGCGCGTTAATGGGTTTGGACACCATGATTTCTAACGTTCCTTTTCCAACACAGTCACTAGAAGCATTCGTAAGTTGTCTTATACTTTGGAGGACTTGAGTGGAGAATCCTGTATCTGGTTCTGCAAGATGCAGTTTCTCATCAAGATCCTGTCATTCCTCAGAATGGCTGTTTCCTGGGCAAAATAATGGGATTATGGAGAAGTCTAATCAGATTTGAGGCACTATTTGTCCCCATACTGAACAAATGACTTTGGGTGACTGGTTACTAGTTGCTGTCTTCTGCATAGTGTGAGATATTTGGKATCCTGGTAAGCCTCACCTAATTCTGGCTCTCTGTTTTATGGCATTGCATCTGCACAGTTCAAATAAATGCATTGCTTTATGTTCATCTGTTCAGAGTGTTTTAAGAAGAAAGAGGGAGTAATATTTTCTTGTTTCCATTTCGTGTCATGTGTCTTCTTTATGAAGACTAGAATTCAATTGATGTTCCAGGAAGCCACTTTTATACTTTTGTCAGTGTCTTGGTGTGAGGCAATTTAAAGGAGAACACGATGGAATGAGTGATCTCCTTTAGGGTTCCAGTAATCCCTTTCCACCAATAAAAAATGAATACTAATAGATGAAAGTGAAAAAACAACTGTTTATTAACAAACAGGATGCCAACAGGTAGGAAAAAAAGTAAATAACTGTTAGGTATCAAACTGCTAGACCTCACCACCGCACTGGAACAAAGAGACAATATGGCATCAGCTCCCTCTTGGAAAGCTGTGAAAAAACCTGGGTGAGCAGCTTTTAAAAAATTCCTGCACCAAAGAGCTGACTTTCTCCAACCCCCTCCCCCAAGATTCCCGGCTGCAGGGTCTTAAAGATACTGTAACAATTTTTGAGCTCAGATGCTTATGGGATACATTATCATTATGAATCATCTCAGGAGAGTCTGTTAAATAAAACCATCTAAAATATGCCAAATAAGAAAAAATGTTTTGATACTTAATAAAGGAAATATCAACTTGATTCTTGCAGATACTGTCACTAATTCTTGTGCCTCTCAATTTCTTACACCTGATAGCTCTGTTCTGTTTGGCTTTTAATTCATGAAGTAATAGAGGAACACAAGCTTTTTCAAATTTTTAACCTTTTTCATGTGTTTCTTGTACTTGCGTAAACTAATTATTGTGTTTAACTGGCTGAACAAACTGAACAAGGGCCCTGTGCTGTCCTTACCTGCAAAGATGCAGCTGACATCAGAACAGGGTTTGCACTGCAGTAAGTTCTTTCCTGTGCTTACCCAGTGCTCTTGGCATTTTTAGGTATTCATTTAAATGAGTTGCGTAGACTTTTTCACGGCTCTCTTCTTTTTGCCAATATAATGGAATAGAAATTCCGTTTTGATTTCATGTTTAAATGATCAGTGTTTTTACTCCTGCATGCACACACTCTTTGGATTTGCTCCCCAAACAGAAGTGACCGATGGGGTGGCAGAAGTGCCTTATCAGAGGCTGTAGTGCTCTGTTGGTTATGCAGCTGTTCACACTTGTGGCATGAAGATAAACAGCTTTTATATTTGATGGTGGAGAGACAGAGAATATATTTTCTGTTGCTTGGAGAAGGCTTTTGTGTGACTGTGGGATTTGTTTGGTTTAAAAGCTGATGCTTTAATCCGCAAACACAGTCTGCGTGGTTATTCATTAGAGGTAAGGTTGACCCTCTTTGATTTACATTATAACACTTCGCAGTTATGCTTGTAAGTCTAAGCAACTCCTCTGCATGCAGAGGTGGAGTCAGAGTACCTTGGGAAATTTAGGACCAACATCTTATCTTTAAAAATAACTGCTTGCACAATCCAGGCCTTACTATCAATAGCAGAGTTTTCAACAGCTCAAATTAATAGAGCAATGCAAAAGACAGAGATATAAAAGAAGCTGTTTCGTTTTACAAGGAACTTGTGACTAGAGTGTTTTCGTAGCAGGAAAAAGATATACAAGTAAACAGTGAAGAGCCAGCTGAATTCTTAATTTCCATTCAAAATGTTTACAAGTGATTTAAGTAGGAACTTACTGGGAGTATGAAATTTATAATTAACTATTCGTACTTTTTAGAATTGATCAGAGAAGCAAAAAACATGCCTGAAAAATGCATTATAAAGTTGTCAATGCAGGGAAGAGGGAAGCAATTGGTGTCTCATAATAAATTACAGTGTTTAAAGTATGAGTTATTGTATATTTTTCATTTTCAAGTTACTGTGTGTTTTTAGTTTTCATAAGCTTATAAAGAGAGTCAACAAAATGTGTATGACATCAGTGTATCAAGGTAGAGTGAAGAAAGATGGAGTGATTAGAAGGAAGGGCACTCATAGCTAAATATCATATCTATCTCTGAAGTACATGGTGAAATTTTTGCTGCGTCTGTTTCCAATCTCTGATTGCTGATTGTTGCTCTTAAGAGGTGTCCAGAGTGATAGCAGAAACATAACTCAGAGCTTAAATATGGCCAAGGGTTGCAATACTGTCACTTTCTGAACTACTGTACTGATGAGGTTAAGCCATTTATCAGCAAGCTGAGTTTGCTATTTCCTATGGTAACTGAACTTTCATTTTAATAATGATACTTGTGATTTGTTTTATAATCGTGTACAATTTCTCTACTATAAAAAGAAGTTGAAAGATCTGTAAGCATAGGGTGAGGCTCTGGTGTGCCTGGGGTGAATGTACATCTATCTTGCCTCTGCTTTTATATGTGGTTGAGTTTGAATCCGATAAAAATCTACTTTGATGCTGAGTTGGCAAGATAAACTAATGGTTCTGAATGTGGATTTTACACCTTGCCACATTTTGTGTTCCAAACCTTGAACCTATTTAATGACCTCTGGCAGATTTTTCCCTTTGGAAGAGCGTTCAAAGTAGATACAGTACTCTCCCTGAAAGTAAGCTATGTTTATATGTGTATATAAGGCACTTCATTGATGTG
This sequence comes from Amblyornis subalaris, assembly GCA_018881555.1. Taxonomy (NCBI): domain Eukaryota; kingdom Metazoa; phylum Chordata; class Aves; order Passeriformes; family Ptilonorhynchidae; genus Amblyornis; species Amblyornis subalaris. The sequence continues at coordinate 7,452,981 of JACAXG010000031.1, read as the reverse complement.
CTGCTTCTGTTATTAGCATTGGATCAGGTGTAGACTGATCCAAGTTCTTGGATCATGTAAACCTGATACTAAGTGAACTTGAAGTCTGAAAGTAAAAATGTTCTTAGTTTTGTAAGATACATTAAGAAATGTTTTTATTTTCTATCTCTCACCTCTTCAAAAGGAATGAACAGTAGGAAGAGTTTTATTCTACAGTATGGCCACGAATCTTCTCAGGACAGGTCCTCTACTACAGGGAGGAGCAGAGGAGTGAACATCAGCATGACAGTATCCACATAATCTCTCCTTAATAATAGCTACCTAGTACTTGTTCAGTTGCAGGTTACGAAGTGGGGAATCTGATCCATGTTTCACCCTATAGGTGAAATGAAATGTTTTTTTGTGTGGCCATGTGTTTAAGATGTAAAACTTGAGAGAAAAGAGAGGTGGGTAGAACATGTAGAAGTGCCTGTTCTGCAGGGACTGCTGGTCCCTGGTTTTGGTGGTACTTGATATCAAATATGGTGAGAATGTGTGTTCTCCAAGAACAGGTATCAGCAATAAATTATGACACAAACATTTGTGATTAGGTAAAAATGCCCTCAAGGATTATAAAAAGTCTCAGAGATGGTTGTTTATGGCTGTTGTTATTGCTCTCTGTAGTTCTGGAATGAAGAGGCAATTGAGGTAGCAGTGTTTGCTAGGAATCATAGGTGCTGTATAGTGTGAGGCTCCTTTAAATGTTATCTACACGGATTGTATATTTGAGAAAGATATGTAGTAAGCTGTGTTACAAGGCTGTAGGCAGACCATAATAAAATTGAGGAAAGGCTAAAGAACCTGCTGTTGAAGCAAATGAAGTAGAAGCAACAGCTTGCTCACAGCACAGCATTGATTCAAACTAGAAGGACTAGAAAATAAAAGAAAAAGGAAGAGCCTAGTGGCCTTACAGAAAAATCTTGGTAGTTAGAGAGAAGAATAAGAGCTGTCAGAAATCTTATAATCAATATATTTTAAGGCTTTTTTGGTAGAAGAGTAATAAGTAGTAGTTAAATAGTTCGGGTCTGTTTATGTAGGGATATGTGCTGTTTTGAAAGTAAACCAGCAGGGGAAATTAACCCCACACAAATACCTTGCAAGAGATTTTAGGTCAGAGTTACAATTTTAATAGAAAGGTTACAATAAATGCAGTAATACAGAAACAAAACTGGCTTAAAACCACAAGATCAGAGTACAACCTGATACCACGTTGACCAGAGTGGTAGCTGTAGTCTGATTAAGCAGTGATAGCAGTGCTGTTAGAAAGCAGTGGTCCTGTAGAAAGGTCTGGTCCTCTAGGTGTCCAGCGGTGGTGTCTGTCAGTCTCTGGGCCTTTGTATGTGGTGGTTCTTAGGTGGTACCTCCCCCAGGGCAGGGATTTCCACAGTGGAAATGATGTAATCCTGTGAGTCATAGGATATTTCTGGAGTTCTATTCTGCCGGTGCCTGTTCAGTTCATCGATGGGCCATTAGCAGAGAGTACCCTCTGAGGATGGGAGGTGCTGCTGTTCCCGGGGGAGTTATCATGGTTGAGATAAGAAACACTACCCCACCTCACCTGGTCTGCCTCTCCTCAGCTCATAGCCTGAGGGACCAGGTGTGTACCCAGCTACTGTGAATGACCCATCGTTAACCAGTTTATCAAGGAATTATGGGGATGGTGATAGAAAACATGTTTTGGTTAATCCAGGACAGGATGGAAGAAGCAGTTGGGAGGCGAGGGGAAAAATACCAAAGTTCTTTTACTCAGAAGTTTAAGAAGAACATTGCAAATGTAAAGCAGAACAGTTCTTCTGAAGAGCTTAAGTTGCAGGTGGTCTAACCATGTGTTTGGTAAGGGGTGGTAAAGCACAGTACTGGACAGCTGGGTTAAGGAGAAGGGTCTGAGGAGAGTGGCCTTTGCTGAAATGAGAAGTACAAGTCAAATAGAGAAGCTATCAGCAAGGATGAGAGTTGACTGGGTATTTGGGTGCCACAGGTCAGGACATTCTAGAAAAACTCGTTGGACTCTCTTTAGGCCTTTCCACAATAGTGAATGTCAGCAGTGCTCAAGGGAGCTGGAACTTACGGCGTAGAACTTTGGAGCTTAGCACTAGAGAATGGCAGGTGGTTTGTTTCTCTAGAGTTTCTCACCTGTGCTAAAGTACATGATCTTTGAACATCAGTGACTTGTTTTCCTCTTCTTTCTATGCCCTTTCTCTTGGTGGTTAATCTTTGAAGCTTTTCTGCTTGGGAGCAGTGGATTTTAGCTTAGGAGCGTGCTACAATCTCAGTGCAGTCCTTGTTTGTAAATACATTGCAGAGCCAAACACTGAAGCCATGGTTGGTGTTTCCTCCAACAAGCCCCTGTGTCGATATTACATAAAATCCTGTTTCTGGAACCTCATTATCTGAATTATGTTGGAAAAGGTCAACAAAAATGATGGGAGTTATTGATTCAAAGAATATCAAGCTGCATGTGTACTCTGTTTTACGACTACCAGAACAGATTAGGAGATGCAAATCTAGAAATGTTTACAGGGTTTAAATGTTGAAAAGAGGAATTAAATACTTAGTTATGGCTCCTTCATAATCCCTCGGGAGTAATGGAATGACACTAATAATGGATCAGCTTAAACAGTATGTAGGGAATTAGTGCTAGTGAGATAGTGCAGGTTGTGGAAGAGTCTCTTGAGGGGAATGAAAGCCCAGGCAGTTGGGTAGAGCTAATTCCTTTTAAGAAGGTCATTAAAGGAAACACTCTTGCTTGAATGGGAAGGTGAGACTAGACCTGGTTGACTTTTAGGTAGTTCTTGTGCTTGCCATTCTATCTCAGACCTCTTCTTTTGCACAGCTTTATTCACAGAAGCGAGAATAAATGGGGTATGCAGTCTTTAAAATGGGATCTTGCTCTTTTCATATATCAAAGAAGATATAGGTGGGGAGAGTCCCAAGTGCAGAGCTTTATCCTGGTGCTGGTGAGCAGCAAAACTGGAGCAGACTTGTCCACTGCAGAAAGAGCTCCAAGGAGTTTCAGCCAAGTACCGGATTCCAACTATCTGAAGAGTTGATAGCTGGGACTGAGAGTTAATTTTGCATAAACTGTCAGAGATTGGGAAGCCTGTTTATAGCCTCTGCTGACATGTGCTTATTTTTCTGTCCTTTTTAGTGCTTTAATGCAAATACTTCAAAAGTTTTTCAAGCCTGTGGCATTTGTCACAATCACTACCTTGTTTTGTCTGTTCCCCTCCATAGCGATGAAGAACAAAGACCTTCCAGTGCCAGCAGGGCTGGAGCACAGTGGCAGTGTGGACACGTGTGGGGCAACGTAATTAAACTGGCCTCACTTACAGTTTGAAATCCCCAAAATTTTCTGGTCTTCAGCATTTTGAACTTAAAAGGCTAGTTTTAGAACTAGTTTTAGTTTTAGAATAGCGTTTCCCAGGTCCTTTATTTCAGTATTACCAAACACGTTGTTGGGTTACCTGTGCATGTTAAATCACTGAAATGATGAACAATAGAATACTTTCAACTCCTGCATTTTGGTGAGAGCTCCCTGAGACCAACAGAAAAAATGTGAATGAGTCTCTCTGAATTGTAGCTTTCTTGATGAAATGAAGTGAGAGAAAAGTGAGGCTGTTTGTTTCTCAGGCTTTGTTTATTTGAAATTAAGACCAACATTGAAGTAAATGGGATTAGCACTCAGCTGTTTGTTGCCTTCTGATAAGAAGACAAGGCGACCTGGTTTCAAGAAGCTAGCACGGCAGCCCGGCTTACTTCGTGGCTACTCGGGCCATGGACGCACAGACACCAATGTGGTGGATGGTCAAATGGCGTTTATTATCTTATCTCATGAGGTTAAATAGTGAGGAGCTTCACTACGTCAGGAAAACGGGGACTGTGGGATAGCTGGAGTTAGTAAGGAGTGGAAAACTACTGGGGTTAGAGGGGTCTGCATGCTCTTATCACAAAGGAATGAAGGGAGGTAGATTCCTTGCTGCTCCTGCTTTCCGTCATATCGCGTGATCTTCTGTCCACCTGTCCCTTTCTACCGCACTTCCCCCCCCTTTTTTATAAATGAATGAGGTAGTTATAGATATAGGCACTGAAGTGAGGTAGTAACTTAACAAGGGAAAAGGGRTTTGGTACATCTGAGTAGATCTCGCAAGGCGAGTTTGAAAAGTCTTGCGACTGACAGTGTCTTCATTTGGGTTTTATAGCATCTGTTGGTGGCCTAAAAACAGAATGTTGGCCTGTTCCAGACGGGTCTGGATAAAAGAGACTAGTTTGTTTAGTAGGCATGGTCCAAGGGTAAAAGTTAAAAGCAACATTGCTAATGGACCTATCAAGGTGGAAATTAGTGTGGTGAACCATGGTGATCGATTGAACCAGGACTCAAACTAGCTCTGTTGGGCTTCTTTGTCTCTTTGTCTTTGAGCTAGTCTATCTCGGAGTCCTGCTATGGAGTCTCGGACAACTCCTGTGTGGTCTATATAAAAGCAGCATTCCTCTTTCAAGGCGGCACACAAGCTTCTTTGTTGCATGAACAAGAGGTCCAGTCCTCGCYTGTTCTGCAAGACCACTTCTGAAAGTGAAGAAACTGATTTCTCTAGAAAGGAAATGGATTTCTCGATTCTCTGCAAGTCCTCATCGATGGTCATTTGTAGCTGAGACAGTTCTTGGTGTCGGGTCGTGAGGGCTGAGACACCCGTGGCCGTTCCAGTTGCTCCTAGGCTAAGCAGCATTGCAATAGTTATCAGTTCTCTTTTGTGGAGTTGGCCAGGTTTCTCAGAGAGATGATACATCTCTTCATCCGTATGGTACAGGACTCTAGGAATAATTAGAACTTGGACACAAAAGTCAGTGGAATCATTGAATTTGGCAAGAGACACACAAGGACTCACTCCAGATCGCTGACAAATCTACATCTCAGATGCGGATGGAATTACTCACTTATGGATCTTTCTGTTGGGCTTGGCAACTTTGGCGCAGATGTTACCTTTTTTCGCTAGTGTCGCATTGCCAAAACATCTGCCTTTGCCCGTGACTTGATTCAGGGTGATTTCTCTGCGGGGAGTATTCTACCTGTACTGGTGAGGGGTGTTGGCTGTGGAGTAACTGAAAGGGGTGTTTAAAGCAACTCCTTTGTAGAAAGGGGGTTTGACATCGTAGTAAAGCCAGCAGGAATCAGTTAGGTTYGGGTTGGATTCGTTTAGGGATAGAAAGGTAGCTTCTAACATACGAAAGACTGGGTCGGARTCAGACCCGGCTAAATGACTTATCTGGGAGGCATCTGCATGACCGATCGGGGTGTCAGTGACTTTTGTGGGCAAGGCTTTGGAGTGGGTTGTGTTTTTCCCTTTCAGTACGTCTTTAATAACTTTGTTTGGTCTAATCACTCGAGACGCAGGGGGTTGGAGCTTGATAATTCGCACATTCACTCACTCTTTTGATCCTTGAATGACTACCGTCTACGTCCTGCCTGTGGCCCAACTAGGGTGATTTGGCTGTAGAACGGTCATGTTATAATTTGTGCACCTCCGAGATTTGGGGGTTTTATAATAGTTTCGATAGTATTTTTCTTGAAGGAAGACAGGTTGTTTACAACCGGTGGGTGCTCAGGTGAACTGTAAAAATTTATCGGGCTTTTGASGCTCTCACCCAGGTCCTGATGGTTTGGCATCTGTGACAATGGTTTCACAGCCCCAGTACTCACAATATCTTCACTCCGGGTAATTGCAGTACTTTTTTCCTGGGTTTGAGGCTGGGCACTAATAGGACAGATGCATATGTGTAACATGAGGGGAATAGGGGTTTGTTTTTGGTTTTCCAGGGAACAGATCAGTAATGCGGATCACAAAAGATGGGGTGTTTGGTGTGGTGGTTTCTTTGAGCACCTTGTCATTTGACAGGTGTTGGAGGACTCACCTGAATGGCTGATGAGAGTAATGGTTTGGACTGGCTTGTCCTCTGGTAACAAGCYCTAACAGCAAAATCACACAAAAACACTGTTGGCGTCTGGCTTTCACCGAAACGGAACTCTTAGGTGCTGCTTGACGTTTTGGAGGTCTGTCACTTTCTTTTGGAACAGGGGTGCACGCATTACGAGGGCGTCTCACGAACATGTCCTGCAAACAGAAACTCACAGTTTTTGTTAGTCTTATTCTGCTCATTCTGAAGGTCTGGCTTTATTGACTTCAGTGGACACCACTTGATTCTACCTTCCTTTTTGACAGCTGCGTATCCTTGCCCTGTGAGCACTAACTTCTAGCCCCGTTCCCATTCGCCTAGCTCATTTTTAATTACAACCTGCGGGCCCTCCTCTAATGCTCGGGTGGCCCAATGTTTTTGAGTGGGACAGTTTGTTTCATCCAATTGGTTCAGTGCTAGCAAAGCGGTTGCTAGTATACGTGCTTGGTCCTCTGAGGGAATGGAATTTTCAAAGCCTTCTGCTTTTGCTAGTACTTCTAACTTGGCTTTCAGGGTGTGGTTTGCTCGTTCAACAATGGCCTGCCCGGTGCCRTTGTACGGGATACCTTGCACTAAAGTGATGCCCCACTTCGAGGCGAATTCTTGCACTGGTTTGGAGATGAAGTTGGAACCGTTGTTGGTCTTGATCTGTTTGGGAATGCCAAGCTAGGCCATGGCTGTCAGCCAGTGCTGAATTGTGGCTTTTGAGTTAGTTTTGGGGTGCTGTGTGGCCACAATCATTCCGCTGTAAGTGTCCACTGTCACTGCAAGCCATGCTCGAGGCTTCAGCAGTTGGCATAGAGTGAAGTCCGACTGCCAGATTTCTGAGGGCTTGAGACCTCTTGGGTTGACCCCACTGGACCATAGGGGTGACTTCTGGCAATGAGGGCAGGTGGCCACTACATGTTTTGCGTCTGCTGTCGAGATTCCGCATCTCTTCGCCAGCGCTTTGGCTCCGATGTGGAGTGACTCATGCAGTTGACGAGCTTCTTGCAATGTCCACACTCCCTTTGCTGCGGCATCCGCCTTGTCATTGCCGATCTGGAAGTAACCTTTGATTGGGGTGTGGCTGTTGATGTGAATGACAGACATGGTGCCCTGTCGCGAGGAGAGTGCTTCTTCCAGCATYAGGGCTGCTGCAGATGTTGACACACCTGGTCCTGACATGGCTAGGCAGAGCCTTGCCACGAATATAGAATCTGTTACGATGTTGAGGTGTTCCTCCTGGAAGAGTCTGCACGCCAAGACCACAGCTGCTGCCTCCAGCTGTTGCACTGACAGAGTGGGGTCATATGCTTTGATGCAATGCCACTGTTCTCCTGTCTGCCACACTGCTGCTGCGGTAGTTTGTCCAGTGACTCTCACTGGGAAGGCATGAACTGCAGCTGAGGGCATCCATTCTGCGCAAGCTATTTTTATCTTTCCCCAGTCAGTGAATTTGTATTGTGGTTGCTTTCCGGTGTAATTTGAAGGTTTATTCGTTTTCGTTTTAAATTGTATCGGCTCTGTTTCCTCTGAGTCTGTGTCTCTGTCAGCTTCCGACAACTCAACAGAGCTAGGGGAGCTGCTGTCAGACTCAGAGCCGGAAACGGACTGCGAGAGCACTTCTGGAATTCTGTGCTTTTTGTTGCGGCTCCGGCCCCGCTCCTCCCCTTGGGGGTGGTGCCGATCCCGCCCCCTGGGCTTGCTCTGCCTCCCGCAGGGGGAGGTCTCCCCCTCTCCCCGCGCATGCGCAGCAGCAAACACTCGCAGCCTTTGTTCGTTCCCGCCGCTGAAACCCTGGCCCCGCCCATCTCTTTGGTCACCGGTGCCATGTTTGACATAGGGCGGGGGGGATGCTAGCCTCGCCTCCTCTCTAGCTGTTCTCTCGATTTCCCTAGCTTCGTTTGTTAATTCTTCCCAAAAAGATCGCGCACGTTGCTGTGCTTCTAGCGCTGGATCGTTAACAAGCGGCGGGGAGACAGATGGAGAAGCCGCGGACGTTTGGGAAGTTTTTGGGGGGAGGGGTGGACCCGGCGGGCTCGGCGGGAGGATTGGGAAGTTTTCCAGGGGCCCCGGGGCGTTTGGATTCGGGTTCGGGGAGGAGGGAAACGCGCCTGGTCCCCGCAAACCCGCGCTCTCAGATAGACCGCTCTCGGGGTCGGTTTGTGTCATTGCCCCCACCCCCAGCTTCGGGGTAACTAATAAACACGCACGYGCGGCACTCCAAGTCTCCTGCTGTTCCAGCGCTTGGCGTAAAGCCGTTTCTACTTTCCCCCACGCTTTTAAACTTTTGCTACTGCCTGACGACTTAGTATCTTCTGCTAAAGCATTGGTACATTTCTCCCACACCTCGGGATGTAATATATCTACTGGACGTTCAATAGCCCCAAGCTCTAAGAGCCTTGCTAAGGCAAGATAAAAATCCTTGAGCTTACACTTAATTCCCCACTGTTTATAGAGTGAACTCACGACCTTTGCGACTGCTTCCATGGTGATCGTGGCTCCTCTTGGGAACGTCTTCCCCGCCT
>JACAXG010000031.1:7251974-7444186 GCA_018881555.1 Amblyornis subalaris | reverse complement strand
GGGGACTGTGGGATAGCTGGAGTTAGTAAGGAGTGGAAAACTACTGGGGTTAAGAGGGGTCTGCATGCTCTTATCACAAAGGAATGAAGGGAGGTAGATTCCTTGCTGCTCCTGCTTTCCGTCACATCGCGTGATCTTCCGTCCGCCTGTCCCTTTCTACCACAGCTGTTCTAACCTGAGTTCTTGGACTTCAAGACTTAGAAGTCTGAGTGTCTGAAAGGCAGGTATTGTTGGTAAGAACAGCTGACTGAATTGAAGAGCAAAGTCCTCTATTTTGCGGTAGCTATGAATACAAAGCCAGGGTTATTCACTGAGAGAGGGTTTTTCAGTTATGTAACAGAAAGAGTGCGGAGATGGCACTCAGCATCTTAATTACTGATGGGCTGAAGTTCTTACTATTGGAAGAGTCAGACACTTCAGATATTGGCTTTATGAAGACTCTTCTCCAAAGAACTTATTTTGTAAATACAAAGCAATAGTGAGATGGAGAAACTTAGGAGTACACCCATCATTTTTCTGTATGCTTATACATTGGAAAGATATTTGTACTCGGGTAACTGAAGTCATTTGTTGTTCAGTCCAGATTGCTTATGTGTGTCTCAGTAAAGGAAAAGAACGACACTAGAAAAGCCTTATGGATTACTTGAGGGGCTAATAGAATCACTAGGTCAGGCACAATTTTTTCCCCTGAATTTCTAATTTGAGGACTTCCTACCCCAAAAGACAAGGGCACTGCAGGGAAACTGTGTGATTTCTTTGAATCGTGTTTTGTTGTACGCAAGAGGTTAAGGCAATACTGTATTTATGACTCGGGATAGCAAGGATTAAAGAACAAATTGGAAGAAACAAGATATTAAAAACAAAGTATCACAGGGACTGAAATCCAGGAGTCCTAGATAAGCTTCATAGTGGTATAATAGTTACAACAGAATTCCAGAATGTCATTATATCAACGGTTGTATTTGAGGTTATATTTTATGTTGCTTCTGCCAAAGATGGGCTTTTGCTACATTTTCTGAAGGGGTGATATCAGATTCACAAGTAAGAAAAGGATTCACATGTGGCTGTCTTAAACTTTAGCTGTGCAGGACTAGTTCCTCTGGTAAAACCATTACTGAGCCTGGTTAGAATGCAGGTACAGCAGAAAAGTTACTGCTGAGGTAGTGCGCTAGTTGAAGATTAAACCTTTGCCACGTTATTAGGAGATCGTTGACCATGGCATGTGTAGATACAATAACTTTAAATTAGCTGTTGCTGATGATTTAAAAATTTGCTTATGTGGCTACTCACCAGTCATGATCCAAGTTCTTGGGAGGTGGAGCTATGTACAATATTATTAAAAAACAATTTAAAAAGCAGGTCAGGTACACAATTTAATATAGTGACCAGTGTGTATGTGTTACTGCGAGTATGCTTAGTTTTCACCAGAACGCTGGGTATCATTTGACAGAAGACAGCACAAGGACACCTGTATGTTCATTTTCTAGGAGCCTTACTGCTCTCTATTAAACTGCTGGCTTTCGGTGTTGTGGGTAAAAATTATTCTTACACCTAAAAGCATTTAATCTAGGCTGTCTTTCATGCAAGAACCAATATGTGTGTACTAGGATGTAGACTTAGAAATTATTTCTGTTTCATGAGATATACAAGCTTTCCCCTGTGTCTGCTTTCTCTGTCACTGGATTTATTGTTCTGGTTCCAGCTGCAAAGTGAAGAAAGTCCTGGGACTAGCAGAACTCTCTTTTAACTCTTTTCAAAATTTGCCAATTTTTTTTTTTTTAAACCAGCGGAAGGGAATGTAGGTATCATCATAAATCTGCACTAGCAAATTGTGAAGATTCCGCTCATCACAGAAAACCCTATGCCTATACAAAATGTGCTTTATGACAAAATTCTCTTTTAAAGTACCAAGTAGGTGCAGAGTTTCTGTCTCTACTGAGACACTAATGGAATCTGATCAATAGAAAGCTGTTACTTTCAATCCCCACAGGTTTTTTCTTCTGTTTTCTTGTCTGGCTGAAAGTGAAGTGCATCTGGCACAGCCCATCTGTCAGCCTGCCTCAGCTCATCTAGCGCTTTTGAATCTGTTGGCCAATGTCAGCGGGGTTTGACAGCTCGGTAGAGATCTTGAAGATAATGAAGATGTGCTGTCAAAGAAAACGGGCAGCTATCAAGGAGCCTGCAGAGCTCTCTTGAATGAGGGGGAGGCTGCGACCTTTATCAGCTGTCACTGGATTCACCAAGGACTCCTCTCAAACTGAGTCTGAAGGGCATCTGACAGCGGTTGTGCTGCTTGGTGTACAATGTGTAGATGTTAACTTTAACACTATGTTGGTGTAAACATGGCTTCAGCCATTTAATTATGGCCTTGTAGCCATGTCAGTCAACACCATGGGGTCACTTGGAGCTCAGGATTCAGAGAGATTGATTCACCTTTTTCTCTGCTGTTGTCAGGGAGCTCAGGACATGTTGTGCTATTGCCCTGCTATGGAGATAACTGTGATTTTTATGCAGTGTAGTACCAGTGACCCAAACCACAGTGCATTCCCAGAATACTGTGACCAGATCAGATTGCTTGATTTGTTCTGGTTTTAGATCTCAGCCAGCATTACATTGAAACTACTTGTTATTAATGTTTGTGGGAAAAAATTACTTCCCAAAGAGTGATGAAGATATTTTATTTACAGACTACCAGATTGTAACTGTGCCTAGATATGGAATTGCATTTTTAAAAAGTGTACTTTCTACAAAACGATTTGATAAGCGTTGAAGAAGTTGAAAAAAAACCCCAAACCAAACAAAAACCTGTGAATAGGAAAGAGAACTTGTGTGATACTTCAGATTGCAACAACTTTGCTTTTCCTGTAGTTACAGAAAGTAACAAAGAATTTCTTGTGCAGGAGGGTTTTTGCTTGACTTTTTAAGGCATACAGTTGAATTCATGTTCTTAAGAGTTGCCTCTGACAAAGGAAAGTGCTCTTGGTCTGTGTAATTTGATGGGACATCAGGGCAAATGCACAATTACTATGTTATCAAGGTACCAGAAAATGAAAGGGAGGTAAGGGTGTTTTTAAGGGCTGATTTTACTTCTCATTCTCTTACTCTGATCTTGTTAGTAATAAATTCACTTTGTATCATTAAGTAGAGCCTGTTTTGCCCTTGAAGTGTTTTCTCCCGGTCCTTAACTCATTAACCCTTTATTAAATTTTCTCTCCTCTGTCTAGTTGCAGAGGAGAGTGAGTGAGTGGGCTTTTTGTGGATGCCTGGCATTTGGCCAGTGTCAAACCACAACAGTAAGACACTTAACGAACAGGGGTCTTTGGAAGTTGTCTTGAAATGGAGGTACTGCTTATGTTTGGCTGTCTGTAGTATGATTTCAGCCAGATGCCCATGGAGAAGCAAAAACTGTTCTGGTCTTTGCCCTCAAAATAAGCAGGGAATATAAGGGAGGGCGAGAAAGAAGCTTCACATAGAGATATATCTGTTGGAGCTTCTTCCATGAAGCTGCCATGTTTTGATACAGCTGCTGAATCATCTTTGGTTTGGGAAAGTTTTTCACAACCCATGTTCCCCTTGTGAGGAAAGTATTAAAATTTGGCCCAAGTAATCCCTTTAGCAAATTAATTACAGGACAAGAATACTAGTTCTTCTAAGTTTATCTTGGTACGAACATTGACATTGTTTTATATTAAAATAAAGTGTCAGTATTATCTGAAGTAGTTTTTCGGGTTCCCCCCCTTTCCTACTTGCAATGAATTGCTGGATGACTAGCTGAATTGAGCAATAGTAGAGGGGTAATAACAGCACTGGGCTTATTTCCTGATGTCTGTGCCAAGAAACCTCCCTGCATGATCACTTTGTCATTTGGCTAGGGGCCATAGGATCACGCGTTACATGTTTCCTTCCTGTGCGATCCTGGAACTCCACGTCATGTATGAAAGAGCAGTGAGAACAGCCTGGAGGCCGTCCCTGAGCACTGCTGTGTGAGCAGATTGGGCTCAGATGGAAGCAGGATTTCTTAAATCATCAAAGCGTTAATTGTGGACTAGTTTTGGCAGCTGGTACCTTTATATTGCTTTGTGATGGAGGCTGGAATTTGCAGGGGCAGAGTCTTTGGTTAGTGGCTGAAGCTCATCTCTGGATGAGGAAGGGCAGGTGGTTCCTGTGGATGCTGGAGGAGCAGCTGGGTGCTGTAGGGTTGTCCTAGCCCTGAAGGTTACCCAACAGTGCAGTACAGCTGTTTACAGCCTGAACCCTTAACTAAGGTGGAACCTGCAATCAAAACTTTTTGAAAGTGGCTTGGCCCTGCTGAACTGCATTAAATGAGTGCCTGGAAATAACTGGCATCATGCAAGCAATTGTTTTTTATGGGATGCTCTCAAACTCTTTATGTGTACGATAAATTATACCCAGCTGTCTCATATTAAAATGAAGCTTGGGTATTTGATTCCTTTTAATTTTTTTTTCCACTTCTCTCAGGTCCACTTATTGATTCTGATCCTAGTATTCCCGTTTTAGTTTGTCATCTCACTATCTCTTCTCCTGCAAAAATGCAAAATTTTATTTATGAATTGTATTATTGGCTAGTGCTTTCCAAGGTCTTTTTTTTAACTTCAAAATCCTTGTTCTTTAATAATGTTTAGTAATATTATCAGTGTTATCATAAAATTAATCACTTTAGGCTTCTCAGAATTTTCTGTAGTTCATATATGGGTGTTAGACTTCAAACATTTTGTACCAGTCTTCCRTTATTGAGTAGCTTTGGCAGAGTAATATGGAGAGCTGCCTAGGTCTGGGAAAGAAAGCACTGACATACTTGATTATTTCCCCTTGCACGCTTTTAAGCGTGAAGAAATCGAGATAAAAAAGCAACAATTATGGCCCAAGGTTCTTCCTCCTGGAGTCGTTACAAACTTCCTAGAGGAAATAGGTTACGGTTTATATTTGCAACAAATTTTCAGTGTAGGATTGATCATCTAATTGAGCCAGATTACATATTACACCTCTGCTGAGCAAATAGCTACAGAGAGGTAGAGGCTGTGGAAGAAGCAGGATGATTGGGAGCCATCCATAGGCTGCATTACTGCAATGCCAGAATCTATTTCTGACAAAAAAATACCATTGGACACTTGTTCATTTCCCTGTTTATTATCTGTAGCTGTATTTTGGTATTTCAGTATCTTAAATCTAGATCTAGTAATCATAAGGCATGCCTCAAATTTTTCTATGGTAGATCTAAATTCAGTTGTGTAATTAATGCTGTAATTATTACAATTCTCTCTTTTATTAGCTTAGAAAATAGCCTAATGTGTTGATATTTAATTAAGCACTTTTATTTGCCTAATCTTTATTAATTAATGTAGATTTTAAAATGGGTTTTGCTTTTCTTTACTATTTTTGCTGGAAAACTGAACATGAACAGAGGGTAGCTGGAGGAACCCAGAGTTGGGTGACCTAGAGCACCACAAGGAAGAAAAATACTAAAATCCTGAACTTGGTTGTCCTGTTATTGGGATGAAGTTTCACTTTTGCATTTTGTGCTGGTGCAAGTGAATATCAAGTGGTTGCTGAGATATTGTGTGATATGGTGAAGCAGCACCTTATTGCTTTAAAGCCCTCTGCTTTGCTCTGCACCAGTCAGGCACATCAATTTGTCAGGTGGCTTCGCAGACGATTTTGGGACAGGTGTGTCAGCATTTGGGGAGCTCAGTTTTGTGTGCTGCGTATCTTCTCCTTCTGGCTTTTTTTTTCCATGTGCATGTTTTCATTAGCACAGGAGGTGTTGTGCTCAAGGTTGTTGTTCAGGAGCAGCCTGTATTGCTGTTATAACTAACAATAGCGAAATCCCATCTCTGGCAAGCATGTTGTTACATGCTGGGTTTAGACTCCAAGCTCCCAATTTTTTATGGTAGTTTTGAAAACAGTCAGAAACAACTGTGAAATAAATGTGAGTGTGTGAAAACACTGCTTTGGAACTGGATTTTTTTCTTCCTGGAATCCTTGTGCTCTGGGAAGCCACAAACCTAATGCAATACTTTGTTGGTAGCATAGCCTCTCTCCTTCACTGCTGTGATGCATCACAGCTCGAAAAGCATGTTTGGTACCTTATTTCTAAGAGTGTTTTAAAATACTAGGTTTTCGTGGTTTAAACGTTCAGTCCCTGTTACCTAGACTATATGGATAAGTGGGAGCTGCTGCTGCTGGGATCTTGATGAGAAGCTGGGGCTTATCTTGTAGTGTTCTATTTTGCCCTTCCTTAGAGCCAAGTAATTGACTTCACTGGGCTTTGCATCAGAGTACTTCCAGTTAAGAACAAACCACTTAACTGACTTGCAGAGTTAAGTTTCTGAAGCAGGTTTCCTCAAGCTTCTGCTCTGTTTCTAGATGAAGAGATTTGGAGACAAGCCCAAGTACTTCAAATATGCGCCATAGGAATACATAAACATTGGGCACAACATTTAAAAAATAAAATAAAAATTAATTAATTTGATAATTGACTGTGGCAGGCAACCTAATGGGTGGAAATATGACTGGATAATTGTGATAAGTTTTATTTAATATACTCAAGTCTGTTGTTTGTTTTGGGTTTTTTTCAGGGAGAAAGACCTTAATGCAAAGTTTATCATTTCAATGGAAAACAATAAAACAACAATCACAAACTTAAAGGTGAGTAAACACTATTTTAAAAAGGAAGTCCTAACTGAATAGCTGCCAAAATATGACTGGACAAAACAGCAGTGCTTGCTGCACTGTGGGCCACAGCCCTTAGTTTTTAAATACAGTGTTAAAGTAATGCTTTGAGGAAACTGGTTACACTGTTAACTTACTACACTGTGGTTTTCTGAAGACCACTCTATAGGCTCTATCTCGTAATTTCTTCAAAAGTTTTATCACTCTGGTTATTACTTAGCTGGAAGATGAAAGCCAGCAATACAATAGAGGTATGTTCCTGATAGCTATTAAATCTTTGATTCATCTATAGAACTCTTCTGCAATTCCCATGAAAATGAACCAAATGCAAAGTACCCATCAGTTGATGTAACATTTTGACGGTGTATTTTAACATTTCTCATAGCAAGAGAAGCCACATGCAGCAAATTGGCTTTTGCAAGATAGTTTCCAATGACTAATACATAAAAAGGAGTTTCAGTGTGTAGGAGTTTCCGTGTGTAGTTTGTTCAGACTGAAGACAGCTAGTCTGTGAATTGCTATTTATTTATCAGCATAGTAGCGAGGTTTGCAATATATTGAATAGTTGCAGTCAAATGTTTTGTGTTAGTGATAAAGTTTTGATAATTAATTGTTAGATGCTAACTCTTGTCTGCTTTTCCTGTAAGCAGTATGCATTTTAAAATGCCATGTTTTTGTTTAAAAGTTAATTACATCCAAATAGATTTCATCAGTGTAATAGATAATACTTTTCATTAAAGTTAGTTAAACAATTTCAATTTTTATTTTTAAAACTTAAGTTTAGGGTTTTTTGGCTTTTGTGAGAGTAGTTAAAGGGATTTTAAGTTTTAGTGTTTCTTTGCTGTTACAATCAGATAAATACAGAGGCTATCCTTATTAGGAAACGGACATGCAGGAATGTGCCAGCTGGGCTCTAAAATTTGCCTAGCACTGAAGTTGCTTCGTTTTCCTGTCCTGTTGCAAAGAAGTTGATAGTGGTTTTTTTTTCCTCTGTAGAAGGTGTGGGTTTAAATCTGCCATTTTTCCACCCCCACTGCCTGGAAACAGCTCTCAGCATTCCCAGAGCCAAGGCAGCTGTCTGCAATACATTTCTCTCGGGCGGATTGGATTGTGTTTAACAGTTCTCACCCGTGTTTTAGGGGGTTTTTGCATTTCAGTATTTGGGTTTCTTTTGTGATATTTCCAGCCCATTTCTCCTGCATGGTTTATTACATGATGTAGAAGTTTTCCCCACGTAGGAGTTAGTTTCCTCGAGGTTAGTAAGTTATGTAAAGCTTTATTGTGCATTACATTTCTTTTAATTTTGTCTTGTCTCCACGGCAAATAATTTTTTAACATGGTTGGAGCCCCTTTCAGCAAAGGTCTTAATATATTAAGATTCACCTCTGCTGAGGCTGGAATGTTTTTATTTGGGATTGGGGCAGATTCCCCTTTTCCCGTGTATTCATTCCTTCTGCCCAATCTGCAGTTCTGCTGGTGATTGAATGGAACTAGTCAGGGGAGTCTAGACCAAGGTGTAGAAGGACACTCGCACCCCAAAACTTGAAACTTTCCACACCATCCGATAACATCCTATTCTCCCCAGTGAAACAAACTTTCGACAGACGTGCAGTTCCTATGTTTCCTGGCTTTTGTTCACGTTTTTCTTGAAGGTTTGCCAATGACAGGGATTCCCAGGGAGAAGTTTTGACTGTGTCCATCCTGTGACCTCCTTGGGGTCTTTCAGATAGTTCGGTTTTAATTATGAGTTTCAACTGAAATTCTGGAATTTCTTCCTCCTTAAAAGGTGGAAGGTTTGTACTTTTTTTAGCATCCAGTTTAACAATTTCAGTATCAATTTCTCCAGAGTTTTTCTGAATATTATCATCCCCGTTCTCAGGTGGTTGTTAACAACTTCGGAATTTCTTTAATGCCCAAAGATTTGGGGTTTTTTAATGATACCAGTTCTAATTTTTCTTTCAAGGTTTTTGATTTTTCCTTGGATTCTTTTAGCTGTTGTTTCAATTTGTCATTTTTCTTTATTTTCTGTTCCCTCTATTAGGAAACAGATTTTAAACATAATGTAAGTACATGATAAAGGATATTTTCTCCTTTTTTGACTTTCAGTGATTTCCACTTTACATTTATTTTTTCTCATAATTTTCCTCATTTAAAGCAGTTATGCACTGGCATGGGATTATTACAATATTCACTGTGCATCTGTGAGTTATCTGCTAAGTCTTTTGTCTGTGTTTCTAGATTGAATGCCGTCATTCTGCCGACTACGCCAATTTGTTACAAATGGGCGAGAGAGTTTAAACCAGGCTTCTGCCTTTGCTCAGATTTCTGGCAGTAGGCACCAGCTTTACTGAGGCGGCCGGCAGCCCAAAACCACTTCGCTTGCAAGTTCTTAATCATGACTGATCAGGTCTATTACAAAATGAATTATTTATTAAATAGACACAAGAAAAAAAACAGACTTAAGACTTTAAACAGGCTTCTTGCTACACAAGATAAACAAAAGAAATTCTACTACTAGGTTCATATATAAGACAGTGCACGATAGTAAAGGTACCTATATTACAGCTAGCGAAGAAATAGTATAGATTAGGAGCCCATGTAACTTAGCAACGAATGATGGTGGTGTACAGAAGTCTCCTTCCACTCAACTTCTAGAAGAGTAACTCAAAGCCGATGTCTCAACTTCGAGGAGAACTGTCCACACACTCAGGGAGTGTGTAAAAGATTTCTGATTTTATGAAAATTATAGTGGTCTTTTATAGATCGTAAAAGTGCTGTGTTTGTCAGTCATGAATTTTTGCTTATCCTTTCACATCTGCTCCCAGGAGGGTCTTTATTGCTACCTAAGGATGTTTTTGGGCCGACACAACTCACCATGAGGCAAGCTATTCCGGCTTGACTTAGCCATGGGGGAAGTAGATAAGCTTTTTGCTGTATCAGGGGTGAAAGGTGCTGTCACATGGGGTTAGAAGCAGTAAGCTAAAATCCCAATAATTCCTGTTGTGCTGCTTTGTGATGTGACTATCTTTCTTGCTGAAGGGCATACCTTCCTAATTTTGTCACTGTTGTTGGAATAATAGTCTGACCTATCATTATACATTTCTAAATGTGTATAGCCTTATGTTAAATTTGCATTCTGATTATTTATTGTCAAATGTTTTTAATTACTTCATCAGGATGTGTTGTACCAGCTCTATTTTATTTTTTAATAGGTACCAGAAGGTGCTACTGGAGACACAGGACGAGAAAGAACAAAGACATTTACCTATGATTTTTCCTATTTCTCAGCAGACAGTAAAAGTCCCAGCTTTGTTTGCCAAGAAATGGTATGATTTCTGAATGTAAAAAATTGATCTTTTTCCTTTCCCTTTTCTCTGGCTTGAAAGCCATCCATGAAACTTCTTTCCGTTCAAAGTGCTGCTTGTGTAATTTAGAAATTCTAGGGCATTTCTACGGTACCCGAGAGTTCGAATTTTGCTTTGTTTTCTTCTTTTTTTAACTTATATAACAATATAAATGCTGTGTTTTCTAATATAGCAGGCTAAGTGCCTTCTTTCAAGTTCTTTTGTCTGATTTGTCTTGTAAGGTCAAGTTAGAAAACATCTCTGAGCACTGAATTTGATTTTGAAAAGCTTTTTAGAAAAGAAATCACTTTTGAGAAACAAGCATATAACTTTAGTTTACCTAGAAACATTCTTCCATTCTTCTTATCTGGTTGAAGTGTGGTGTGGTTGGTTTTTTTGTTGTTGTTTTGGGGTTTTTGTTTGTTTGTTTACATAGTTTGTTGTTGTTTTGGGGTTTGTTTGTTTGTTTTGTTTGTGTTTGGTTTTTTTTTTTTGTCCAAAGGCCTTGGTACATGTTGAAGAAGATGTTTTTTTTCTCCTCCCTTGAGTATTCAGCTTTGGAAAGGACAAAACAGTTTTTCTTCCTGCACCCTCAGAACAGAAAATTAAACTCGGAGCTATAGGCATTATTCAGACGAACAGATAGACTCTCCCTGACCTTGCATTTCATGTGAACATTGAACCTTTTGGTTCTTTCCCATTCCCTAATAAATTTATTAAGTGAAACTCAAGTGATGTGTGATTGCTGTCTTCCCTTTTGGTTTTGATGCTGTAAGCTTCAAGTGAGAATATTTCTTTCCCCTTAAAATAATGCAACGGTTTACTGAATATCCTGTAAGCCAGTTGGGTATGTACCTTTGGGTATGTACCTCATCTATTTTGTAACCCTTGAAACCAGGGATACTATAATGGCTAATCCTAAAAGCCTCACAATTAAAACTAGTCATAAGAAAGAGTAAGTTGAAGTCATTTGTAAATATTTATGCGAATTACAAGGTTTGCCATTATATGTATCATGACTATAATTGACAGGGAATTTAGACATGGAATTTTTCTTTTAACCATCAGGGTAAGTGATGGGTCCTCTTATTTTCAGAATGCTTCTTTTTTATTTCAGTGAGATATTAGGGTTTCATCCAAACATTTGATCATGTATATTCTTAAACTTTCTGTATTGTTACTTCTTGATGATATTCTTTTAAGTAACACTTTTTTATGCTGTATTTTCTGAAATACCAAGAAACATTTGGCCGTCAATGTAGAAATACCCTGATTACTTCAGCACTGTGACAAATTGAAGTAGTAGTGTATTTGAGAGCAGTGATTTGAACCCGAGATTCTAATGGATGGTTTTAAGCAGGCGTTTCAGGCCATATGGCTTTGCCAGAATTTTAGCAAATGCTTTAAATTGAGCATGCAGAGTTAGTTAGTTATTTTAACTAAGGCAGTTTTGATCATGTATTTTTCTGCTCTAACTGAAGCTTCTTCTTACGCATCAATTGTGACTTAAATTTATGGATCCTCTAGGCACCTGCCTTTAGATGTTTCTGGAAAGTTGTGTTAGACAAGACCTCATTAGAGGAACCCCAGGAAGAGAGTCATGGTGTTATTAGGCTCTTGCTGTTACAGTGCAGATTATTTCCAGAATCTGAATTTGCTGTGAAACAATGAAGTTAATTCTTGTTAAAACAACCATTTGCAAAGTAAAATTGAATGCATACAAATAGATATCAAAGTTGTAGCCTATGGCGATGTCCAGTTTCCACATATAAGTGATAAGTTTCGCTTTTCAAACTTTTTCCTTCTGGTGCCATTTTGCCTGTTTCGGAGTGGGTCAGGTAGAGGCAAGATGAGTATAACTTGCCCATCTCAGGAGTCTGTAGAAAAAAAAAATTAAAATGTCCATATAGTGATGGCTGCAGCAGCCTTCAGCAATCATTTTTTAAGGCTGTGAGCTTTATGATTGGTAGTGATAGAATGCTAAGAATAAATCCTAAACATGGCTTAGATGTCTGTGTTCAATATTTTGCTGTTACAGTGTGTTCCACAACCCTGGACACCTACTTCATCCTTACTGGCAAGAGTGTAAACTTCTCTTTCTCAGCCACAAAAATACTGTTGTTCAGATGTTGTTTTAATTACATTGCGTGCAGCACATTGAAAACAAAAGGAGTTTTAAAAGTATAGAAGTGCAATTCCTAAACGAATGCTGCACAAGCTATTGTTTTGCTTGCATTAATACTTTCATATTTGAGTGGAAGTCTTTGTAGTTAAGCTCTTATCAAGTTGCTGCAGAAATTCCAGTTTACTGCACCAATGGCATAGAAGGGCATCTTTTTCACATTCGTCTTGCTGGGGAATAAAATTGATCTTGATTGTAGGTGATGTGGTTACCTAGTGCCCTTTGTTCATGATTGTTATATTTTTCCATTTGAAAGGCAGAAAAATAAGAAGTGTAAATTGGTCTCATATTACATACCCTATTAATATGCCTTGTAGATGCAAACTATGCTTTAGTGTTCCAAAGTGAGAGTGTGGGTGGCAATTTGCCATCAAGCTTCTTAATTTGTATTCCTGACAGAGAAGCAAATAGAATTTTGATGTTTACTGCTGTTTTGTGATAAACGAGTGTCCCACCCTAACAGTCTTTTCTTCTAACCTGTGTGTTAAGCCTTTGTGTTCAGACAAGGCTAACTGTACCTCTCCTATGAGCTACCTCAATCACTTTGTAAGGCATACACAAATTTTTAAAAAGGAAAATTCCATCAAAACAGTAGTGCGTAATGACTTGGTGAGGTAGAAACTTGGACAGAGAGAAAAAGAGGGGAAAGAATAAAGTAGCTTTGGCTGATCATTATGCTCTTCTTCTTTGAGAAGTATAACTGGTTACAGCACTGTAACTCCTTTGCTGAAGGGAAGGTCAAGTGAAATATTCCATAGGCATGTTTGAGGATGAGTGATTAAAGAAATTACCCAGCATTCCTTCCAGGGAGAAGCTGTGTGATTATACTGTGTGTGTGCCATTCGCTATTAAAAATGGCTTCTATGCCTTGGCCAATTTAAACCACATCAAGTGCAGACAATTAGCCAAACTATGTGAAGCATCTATGAGATTTTTGAAAATCATGTGTAGGTGGCGAGACAGATTAATATTTTAGTTGAGAGAAACCCTACGCCAAGTGTTACTTCTTGCCCAGTGAGGGGTGTAGATTGAAATGAAGGATAATGATAATGAAAGGTCAGGAAAATCTGCCAGTTTTGTAGAGGAAAGTGAAGGCATCTGGTGAGAGCTGAACTTATTAGGTGAGAACAGAGTCCCATATTATGAGATGTGGAGGAGGGATCATTACTAGTTTTTACATGTTCAGGGTAAAAGAGAAGGGGTTAGCTGATGAAAGAGGGTCACGTACCACATTGAAAACAAATTTCCGTGTTTGCCAGCCTAAAAAATATTGGTATGTAAGAGCCATTTGTGGGGAAAATACAGAGACGATTATGGGTCATGTTGTTACACTTGATTAAAAGAAAAAACCAAAACCAACCAAACAAAACCCTCCAAAAAGACAAAGGAAGAAACTGATGGGATCACTGAAATGTTTCCTTTTGAGAGGGGGCTGGATATTTGCAGAATGTGGACAGTTGGCAAAGATACAAAAAGTGAGTAGATATTAGCAATAAAGAGAAGTAAATGGAGAGTGGAGACTGCTGAAAGAAACTGGGGCTTTAGAAAAGAAGGTAGCATTTTGACATGTCAAGTACTCTGTGACAGAGAAAGAAGTAAAAGATAAACCACTGCAGTGGTGTAAACTAAATATGGGAGTAAGATTTAGTATTTTATTTGAAATATTAATTTCCTCTCCTATAGTAAATATTGCTGGGTTTGCCATTGTATTGTGGTATTCTTCAATGTTTGCTGTGCTGCACTGATGACTTTTTTTTTTCTCCAAGCTTCTGTTGACTTAAAAAACTTTTTTATTTTTAGGTTTTCAAAAATCTCGGTACGGATGTGCTTAAATCTGCTTTTGAAGGTTATAACGCCTGTGTTTTTGCATATGGACAGACGGGATCTGGGAAGTCCTACACCATGATGGGAAATGCGGTATGTTGTCTTTTCATGGGACCATAGAATACTGGGTTGGAAGGGCCCCCAAGGATCATCTGGTCCAACTTTCTCGGCAAAAGCATGGTCGAGACAAAATGGCCCAGTACCCTGTTCAGATGAATCTTACAAGTGTCCGTTCTTGGGGAATCCACCACTTCCCTGGGGACACTATTGTATGTGACTTCTTGTAAATAGGAGTCTCCATCTTCTTTGAAGACACTTGTTAAATACTGGAACACGGTTATAAGGTCTCCTCTGAGCCTTTTATTCTCAAGGCTGAACAAACCYAGATCTCTTAGCCTTTCCTCACATGGCAGCTTCCCAGTCCTTTGGTCATCCTTGTGGCCCTTCTCTGGACCCTTTCCAGCCTGTCCACATCTTTTTTGTATGCCGAGGACCAAAACTGATTGCAGTGTTCCAGGTGTGGCCTGACAAGTGCTGAGTGGAATAATGACTTATCTCTGCCCTGGTTGTTACGATGCCCTTGGTGATGCAATCCAGCATCCTGTTGGCTTTCTTTGCTGCACTGTTCACTCATATTGTGCTTGCTGTCTTATATTGTGCTTCTGGCAGGGTGGCTCTCCCTTCTGAAGTGTCGACTTCCCCACTCGGTGTGGTGTCTTTTGTCAAACTTTGTTGTGGTGCTCTTGATCCCATTATTCAGGTCACTTATGGAGATATTAGACAGCATTGGGCCCAATATTGATCCCTGGAGATCCCACTTGTGACAGGTTTCCAGTTTGACGAGGAGCTATTTGCCACCCCACTCTGGGTGCAGCCTGTAAGCCAGTTCCCACCCACCACACAGACCCCTTGTCTTGACTGTAACACATTGGTTTCTTTAGCAGCAGACTGTGGGAATCCATGTCGAATGCCTTGGACGATTCCAGGTAGACAACGTCCACTTCTCGTGCCACATCAATTGAGCAGGTGTATTTTTTTTGTTGCAGTGGATTAAAATTATGCTATTGCAGGAGCATATTTTTACAGAATTTTTAATACTGCTTCAGTCTGTAAGCTACTAACCCTCCCATGTATCACACCTTCTAGTAGTAATCAGAGGCTTTGGAAGGTGTTCCTTTTATAGAAAGATATTTACAGTTGGAAGAAGTCTATTTAAGTGATGCTCTGTTATTTTGGACAAAACCCAGTAATTTTTGTTCAGTAACAAAGCCAAACATTTCAAATGCTACTGCTGATTTTTCTATGCCCAACTCGAGACAAAAAAAAAGAAGATACTGATTTTGAGAAAATGAATGGTCAGCTTTTTCTGAAGAGATGTGCTTTTTACACCTCTTTTGAAGAGTCAGAAGACTAAAATAGGCCCTTAGTGAAGGCTGTCAGGTGAGAAGCAGAAATTGGGCAGAAAAGTAGTTCAGTAAACCATTATGAGATTATACAGTAAATTTAATTTTAAGGATTTTGTGCTGTTGAGCACTGCAGGAAGAGGAAGATGTGATAGGAGGTATTTGGCAGTTTGTGAGTAAAGGATGGAAGTGGTTTCTTGCTGTTGCCTCCATGACTAAGGACAGAGAGAACACACTAAACTGTTGGGAGTGGAGTAGTTTAGAAGGCTGACTGATGAAGCCTGTTTGCCAGGCAGCCTCTGCAGGTTTCATTCTTTAATCATTGTGTCTTCTCCCAGAAGAAATGAAAAGGGAAATATTACCACTTGTCCTTCCTTAGATAGATCACTCTTCTGAAATGTAGTAAGATTAGGCTCTTTGCACCTCCTCTACCTTAGGAGAGTAAATTAACTGTAAATCTTTTTCTTTCAGTTGTCACAAAATAAGTAGCTTTGTATTTAACTTAATATTGTAAGCAGAATAGACTTTTGTAACCAGAAAAGATCTCACAACCTAGACGCAGATTTCTATTTCAGAAATTTATAAAAGTGACATTTTTCACTATATGTAATGACTGTAATCATCAAAACATTTTGCAAATGAATAGATACTGAAGTTTGTTCGACACTATTCAATAATAAAGGTCTAATCTTCTTGCCATGATACATAAATCCTTTAATCTTGCTTTGTACAGAGTGCATATAAAATATACTCAGCTGGCAAGTTAAATGCTTGAAAGTTGATGGCCCTGTCAGAGAGACTACAGGGCTATAAGAAAACTTGAATTGGAAATAAATATTCTTTTTTCCCTACTTCTCTTTAAAAAGCCTGGGTTCTATTCTCATTTTGTTTTCAGTATTTGCTGTTCTTGGCTCTGGAAGGCTTCTGCAATTCTATGTACAGCAATCATTTCAAGAAATATGCGGGCCAGTTAGAGTAAGTGTTGAGCAGACATACGGAAATGAGCAGACATCTATAAAATATGATCTATCGGGAAAGTCAGATTTGGGTACGCAGAGAAGGCAAGACTGTGGGGAGATTAAAGTCTTCCCAGATGTGAAAGATTCCAAGATTCCCTTCCCTGCTGCAGAAGAAGGGAATAATTCCTTATGATCAAGGTAGATGGGCAAACCCCAGTCCATTTAAATTGCAATAAGGAGTTTTCTGGTTAGATGGCACAGAAGGAGGAGAGGCTTTTAATGAGAAACTTAAGCTCCGGAGTGAACTACCTATTTCGGTTCTCCCAATTTCCATGTCTGGAAACTCTGTAGACCAGAAAAAAAAAAGTCCAAGCTGTAGGTGATCCTGCCCTGGAGCTGTAGGGGTGAAAAGGGAAAAAATGTTTAAATATAGTTTCCAATAAAGAGTGTACATTCTATAAGATGTACATTTTACTGACATAATATTCTGGGAACTGTGTGTTCTTCCTTTCACATCACTATATTGCTATCGTTGAAGTTACTCAATTTAAGCTTGTGCTTCCTATTTTAAGCCTCTTTTTGTGGGTGTTGAATTATGTCAGACACTAATGATTTGCCTAGAACTTTGTAATAGATCTTCCATGTTTTTTCCCCTAAGCTTTAATTAAAACTATTCAGGTGTGTCCAAGCATGAGATGAAAGAAAAGTATTTTCCCTCTTCCATTGTTTAAAAAAAAATGAAAATAAAATGTGTGTGGGAATTTCCAACACTGACCCCTGAAACTTCACCTGGAAATAGAGATTGATAATGGACAGATATTGGGAAAGGCTGCTCCTCTGTTGCCAGAGGCAACTGTCTCAAAAAAAGCGTGATTGATTTGATTAATCTGCAAGTTTCTCTCTTAATCTAGGAGTTGTTTGTTTTTTTTTTTTAACCCAAGGTGAAGTCATGTGAAGAACTAGGAATGATAGGAGCAGAGAATAGGTTATTATTTCGAAGAATGAAGCTTGGTTTGAGAAGGATAGAGGGGCTCTGATTAAGAGGAGGAAGAAGCTGGAAAAGGGCAAAATGGAGCAATAAAGTATGATTAAAAACCAGAAGTGACTGGATGGTGAATTGGGAATTATATCCCAGCAAAGGCAAGAGGAAAAGGAGCTTGGAGGTGGCACCTGAAAGAAGATTGCTGCGACAGAGAATACAGAGGGAAACTGAAGAATGAGGACAGTATGGGACCCAACTCGAGTGAGCATGGGCAAAAAGGGTTGGATTTTATGTAGGGGTCCAAGTAGAAGAGAAATCTTTGCCCATGGAGCACTTGCCCTGCCAGAGTTTGGTGCAGGGGAGTCCATTGGCTTTGTGTTTTCCTGTTGCCAGTTATGTGTAGAATCCCACCAGGCAAACTTTTAGGTGCCTGGAGTGCCTGGGCTATGTTCACACTGAATGTTTGGTCTGGTTTGTCCTAATTTGCATCCTGCTTAATTACAAGGCCCCTGACTCTAAACACAAAAGCATTTCTTGCTGCAATGGTTAATAGAGTTAGAATTAGTCCTTTGCATCGAATCTCTTACATGGTTTTAGACTGGAGGCAATTTATAGTTGGCAGACTGTTTTGTAGGCTGCTCCTGAGCCTGAATCTCTGACCCCAAAGCTCACCTGTATGTGTACGTCCTCTCCTGTTATGCCTTGGAGCCATGGCTCTGAGGGAGTGTTAACTGCTGTCTCCCTGAAGTGGCGGGGAGGAGATCTGCTCAGCAGGTTGTTGGTCAACTACCTAATCAGATTTGGTGAGAATGGGGCAGCTAGGAGCAAGCAGCCCCTTGTCAGATGAGACCAGAGCTGCGTGGCTCTCTGCTGCTGGGAAAAACCCTCACCATGGCTTACTGCTTGGCAATGAGCAATGAGGAGAGCTACATGCTAAGTCTCTGGGCATCTCTAATTTTATTCAATTTGCTTTATTAAATCAACCAAGCATGTCATGCATAAAAACTTTAGCTGCAGAGCCGAATATTCAGAAGTTAAATATCGAATTTAATTTGGCTGGATTGTGGGATACAGTGAATGTAGGTTTAATTTTGTCATCGTGTACTAATTTATTCAGAGGACCCGCTGCAGTTTTCAGGACAGGAAGGACTGTGAGCTGGGGATTGGGGATTTGAATGAGAGTGTCCCATGGGCACATGTACATGGCTCTTGTCTTATTCTCTGCAATTGTTGCCAAGTCCACAGTGAAATGAGATAGAAGCAGTTAAGATGCTAGTGAGTTAAGGCAGTTCATGAATTACTCTGGAGAGCCAGTCTCTGTCTTAAGCAGTTGAGTATTGAAACTGAATGAGGGGGACAAAACATCCCAGTAGCAAAGAAATGGAGCTGGTTGTACATTCCACACACAAAAGGGTTAAAGAGGTAAGGTGACTACAGTTAAATAAAGGACAAGAGGGTACTTGCTGAAAAGTTTTGATTTTTCCCCTTTCTGGATTCTGAAACTCTCCATTAGTCACCTAGGGTTTTATTTTTCAAAATATATTATGCATGCACATATATAGCCTGGGAAATAAGAGTTGTTGTTATTGCAGGGTGATGCAGGTTTGATACCTCGAATTTGTGAAGGATTATTCAGCAAAATAAGTGAAAAGACAAAGCGGAATGAGGCATCCTTTCGAACAGAAGTCAGGTAGGTCTTGGCATGTTAAGAGTTTGCAGGCTATCAAAACTTGTTTCAGTTACAAACACTGTTTCCCTTTATCTCTGAGAAAAGTGCATGTTTTTCAAAAATAACTTTTTATGCTTGGCCTCAGTCCTATAACTGATTTTTGCTGGCACTTGAGGTCAAAAAGCGCAGTGCTTGTACCTTCAATCCAAGAGCTGTGCATTTTGCTTCATTTATATGATAGTGGCAATGCCTTTGCTACTGGACAGCACCTTCCTTATTTTTACTCTTTATTTCAGACTGACATTAGGAAATCTTGATCTTGCTAATGTCTGCTTTCTTTCCACTTTTTTTTGCTTTTTTGGCTTTTTCCCTTATGATACAATACATTGTAGTCATTATTATCTTAAGCCAACTTTGGATCTATTTTCTTTCTCCAAGCATCTTGCATTCAAACATGGTGTTAACATGGCTTTCCTTTTATAAAAGGCTGTTAAGTCCGTCACTGGCTTTCTGTTCTTTTCTTTCAGTTATTTGGAAATTTATAATGAACGTGTGAGAGATCTTCTCAGAAGGAAGTCATCAAAAACAAATAGTTTACGAATACGAGAACATCCAAAAGAAGGGCCCTATGTTGAGGGTAAAAACACTTTCATTGTTTTACACTATGTATTTTATTACCTTTAGATATTCTAAAGTGTAATGTCTAATTGCATTGGGCATTTTATCTTTTAAAATATAAATGACGATGGATGCAGTGCTTTGCTTTGCTAAAAAGCATTAAAGGAATAGCCTCTCATTTTTTATCTCTACTTGCTTTCCCAATTCTAAAATTATTATAGAGTTTATTATCTGTAAATTTATAACACATTTTTAAATAATGTCAAGAGATGCAATTGTTTTTAATAGTTTGTTGACTAATTTATAAATCTTAGATGTTCAGATGAAATGAAAACCTATTAGGATTTAATTGTCTTAATCTGTTTTCTAGTGGGGAAGGTATATGTCTCTTGTGGGATTATGCTCATGTTACTGCACTAAATAATTCAGAAAGATTGCATCTTTTTTTCTTTTTTACTGTAAATGTGTAAGTTGTCCATTGTTCATATAAGGCCTCATTCCTTTCCTTAATTGATAAACAAGTATGACAATAAACACTAATTGCAGCAATAGTTTGCAGTAGTGAGGGTAATTTGAATCCTTTTGTAAAGAAAATTAAGGGCATGTATGAGCATAATGTAATACTCTGCTTTTCTTCAGACTTGTCTAAACATTTAGTCCAAAATTATACTGATGTTGAGGAACTTATGGATGCAGGAAATATAAATAGGACGACGGCTGCAACTGGAATGAATGATGTCAGTAGCAGGTCACATGCCATTTTCACAATCAACTTCACTCAGGTAACAAAACAAAACTCCTTAGGGAGATTGGGCATGTTTCTTCAGAGCATAGTGGTCTGTTTGTTTATATGTATTAAACTCCTTTTCTAATGACTCCTGCTCTTTGTTGTTGTTTTTGGGGGCTTTTTAGAAAGCCCATGACCTGCTAGATGGAGAGAAGGTAGTGTAGGGGTGGTTCTTCTGCTGTCAGAACTTTACATGTCTCCCCCAAAAACACACACCCACTCCCATGCACCCACTGTTCACTAATGATGAATTGCTCGTTGCAAAGCTTTCAGAAGAGGATGAGAGGCAGGCAGCAAAAGCTTTTGTTCTACTGTTATATGGTAAAAGAAGGAGGTTTGAAAAAGCACAATCTGAGTTGATTTGTATGAAATAAGATAAAAATCAGGAGGAAGATTCAGTTAAAATCACAAGGTTGCAATTTCTACTTACTTGAACTTGGAGGCAGGGGAGAAATTGAGTGTAAGTTTGTGCATGCTATAACTTGTTGAGAGCTATATGTAAATGTAATATAAATGTTGCAAACTTAATAAAATGAATGCAGCACATGTTCACTGTGCATCATGTAAATTACAACTCCGAGTGTCACAGCTTGCCTGTAAGTGGCTAAAAAGTTGCAAATACTAAAATTTAAAGAAATAATATGGGAATTATGCAGCAATTCATTATCAAATGTCTTTCAGTGGCATCTCTAATACTGGTCTTCTCAAGCTCTGCTATTGTAAACAAGTTAAATTTAGTTATGTTATGAAAAAGGTCACTAAATTTGATTAAGTAAAAGTGAAGCATTTCATAGCTTCATGTATTTTTCCTTGTTTTATTTATTCTTTTCTGTAGGCTAAATTTGATTCTGAAATGCCTTGTGAAACTGTTAGCAAGATTCATTTGGTAGATCTTGCTGGAAGTGAGAGAGCAGATGCCACTGGTGCCACAGGAGTTAGATTGAAGGAAGGAGGGAATATTAACAAATCTCTAGTTACTCTGGGAAATGTAATTTCTGCCTTAGGTAAGTCTCTGGTTTTTGTGCTTGTCTTGAGATTTTTTAGTCATTAGATACCTTGTGTTTACTTACACAAATAGTGGCCTAACACATACTGTTTTTGAAAATGAATGAAAATACGTAATTTTAATTTTTTTTTCTGCCTCCTCATCACAGCTGATTTATCTCAGGATGCAACAAATCCTCTTTCAAAGAAGAAACAAGTATTTGTGCCTTACAGGGACTCAGTGTTGACTTGGCTGTTAAAAGATAGCCTAGGAGGAAACTCTAAAACTATAATGATTGCCAGTAAGTGTTTTTAAATTACTCTTTTTGAATTCTAAATAGTTTGTGCTTAATAGGAGTGGCTGTAAATTCTTAGATTCCAGATGTTTTGTTAAGGCAGAACATAGTTTACACATATTAGTGATTTATTTCTTTCTGTGCTTTCTAGTAACACTCTGTCTTTACTTACACTCTGCAGAGTATAATTAAAACTTTGTGCATCTGGTCAGTACTAATGTGTGAATCAGTTTGCTGTTCCAAACTGGGTTGATTTTTGTTGCATTAGTAGCAGAAACAACCTGGTCTCTTTTGACATCTGTGGGTAAGATTGTCACTTTTATTTAACCTACTGAATGCACACAGTATTTTAGCTTTTTGTCTAAACTTATTTATGATCAGTTGTCCTGCAGACTTCTCTTACGGTTTCCTTTTACCCATAGGAAGCTCTGCAAGGATCACTTAGTTTAAAACCCTGCATATGGCGTATATATTGCGGGTTTGTCAACAAACTGGAATGGGAATTCCATTCCCAAAAAAACAAAGTTAAGCCAGGATGATGTTTAAGGGGAGGTGAAGATTTTGGATGTTGGAAATCATAGAATGGTTTGGGTTGGAAGGGACCTTAAAGTTTGTTTAGTTCCACCCCTCCTACCATGGGCAGGGACATCTTTCACTAGACCAAGTTGCTCAAAGCTCCATCCACAGTGGCCTTGAATGCTTCCAGGGATGGGGCATCCACAGCTTCTCTGGGCAAGCTGTTTGTTTTGCTGGTGGGTAGGGTCAAAGACACAGACACCAACTTTAGTAACAGTGTAATTTACTATAATGTAAAACTGCAAAGAATCACAAAAGGATAAGTTAAGCAAAGCACATAATCATTAGCAAAGAGTTACAAAAGGATTAGCTAAGTAATGCACCTACTCATTACTATGAAAGAATGCCTGTAGTGATTAAGAAAGGTACATCACCAGTTACCCCAATAAAGATGCATCATCCGAGTCTGAGAAACATCAGTTGTGAGGGGGCCCAGCAAAGGACTGGAGAACCATGCCTGGTAACTGGGAACTATACATCACCAGTTATCTCAATACTTTACCATCATCCAAGTCCGAGAAACATCAGCRGTGGGGGGAAGTCACAGTGAAGGACTGGAGAACCACTCCCAGTAACTGGGAACTCCTGCGGTGCTACCATCTTTGCAGGCCAGGAGGCTCCCTTACTTTGCTGTGACAGTGGCCCAGTTTTTGTACTGTTAAACAAACAAGCTGACATAATTTCTAATTTCATTCTCCTGTTGGCTTTCTCCCAAAGGCTGGCCAGGGCTTACGGAGGAACCAAGGGAATTGTCATTGATCCTATAACCCCCTAATTAGGCCAGATGTGGCCTTTATCCAGTTTCTAGATAGGGAAAGGTAAATACATGTTTTGCCAATAAATGAACACATATAACAATACTTTGCTAAGGAGAAAATATATATATAACATTTGGTTGGAAGGTTCATCTGTATGACAGCTTTAGCTCAGGGCTGTTGTTCAGGCCTCAGTCAGGGCCTGTTGCTCAGGCCTTAGTACTTCGCTGTTTCAGTGTCTCACCTGAGAGAATTTTGAGAATTTTGAAGAATTTGAGGATTTTTGTCCTAATATCTAATCTAAATCTGTCCACTTCTATCTTAAAACTGTTCTCCAGCCCAGGATGCAGCCGGCTTTCTGGGCTGTGACCACGGACTGCTGTCTCATGTCCAGATTTTCATCCACCAAAATGAACCCCCAAGTTCTTTTCCGAAGGGCTGCTCCCAATGAGTTATTTTCCTGGTCTGTACTCATATGTGGGATTGCCCTGACCCAGGTGCAGCACCTTGCACTTGGACTTGTTGACTCTCATTAGGTTCTCGCAAGCCCACTTCTCAAGCTTGTCCAGGTACCCCTGGATGTGAAGAGAAGCGCAGCTCTGAAACTTCTCTCACTCTTTCCTGCTTATATGAAATGTGGTCTTAACTGATGCAGTCCCCTTTTGTGAATGGTGGAAGACCAGAATTGAGGGAATAAAATGTATCAGATTAAGTTCTGGTTCTTTGGAAGCAGTCAAAGTCTCTGGATAGCAGTTCCTTTGTTCCATAATTTTGGAATTCATGCCACTTGTTTTCCTCAGGATAATCATAGTAGCGCCAATAGATGATCGTGGACCAGACTCTGCTTTGATTTCCTGGCCCTTTAAGTAATGCTGTACTGGCAACTTTCTTCTTGCTGCTTTTTGCAGTTACATGGTTGAGTAACCTTTTTTTTTTCCATGACAGAGGGATTGGGAAGAGAATTTTTAGAAGCACCATGAGCTTTCAGTGCCTATAGTAATGATCACAATACCCAGCTTCTTTTTCAGCTATTTCCTCATCTGTTAGTGATGCTTCTGCTAGGCAGAGCCCTGATGGTTGATCTTTTCTCCAACAGTAATTCTACTGGTAAGGTGGCTGAATTCCCTAACAGAGCCTGACAAGCTGTCTGGATACGTTTGGCCTGCCTTTTTTGTAACTAAGCACAAAAAAATGCAGGAAGACAATTTTAAACTGTGGGAAAGGCTGTTAGAGAAATACGTCTGACTTTGATTTGTCATATTTCTATAACATATTGTAACATCCTTCCAGAAAGAGAATAATTGAATAGAGGAGAGGAGACAGTAGATAAAGCAGGAAAGTGAGAGTGTGAACTAGGGGAAGTATAGGCTGTTTCGAAGTGCATCTCCTGTAGTTCAGAGTGTCTCTGCCACAAAAAGGATATTTACTGTTTTTGAGAGAATGAGAAAGGACATTATTTTAGTTGCTTAATTAGTTTTTCAGGTGTTTTCATTGTCTTATTCTCTGGATCTCTTGTACAGTTTGTTCATTAAGATTTTTGGATGGTTTTCTCTTGTGTGTTTTTGCTCATCTGTTTGGATGCCTTAATTATCTTTTAAATTTGGAACATCATACTTATTGTTAGGAAAATTAAGGGAAGGATAGCATTAGCGCTTGCATTTAAATTCCATTGTTTTTCCTGGTTAAGTTGCTTGTAAAAATAATACTGGTTTCTCTTGATGCATGAGGTAGCTAACAGTTCCGTGTGCTGCCAGATGCCTGCAACTCAGCAGAACAGCTAGGTTTGTAAATTATAGAAGCTCTTTTGTTGTTTTGGTTCTCATGTCTGTTTTTTTTGTTTTAATGCTGTTTAATTTCCCTACTGTGTTGTACCTGGAATGTCTTTTCCATTCAGTGATTACACTGATACTTTTTCCCCACCGTTCTTGTAAAAAAATTGCAAGAAAGCTTGTGAAGTATCCATATAGGACATTTATGCTTACCAGGATTATTAGGATTATCCTAATACGTTATTCTCATTCAGTGTTTACTTATGGAAAATTATAGTGACATGAAAGTGGAGTTAGGTGAAGAGTTGGAACAAATTGTATCCATACTGGTTAGTGGTATATTTCTGTCTCTTCACCCATATTAAGTTTATCTGACTTTTAAAATATAAATTAATTTCAGTAAATGAAACATATGGTGCTAGATAAACTTTCTGATTTCATTTCCTTAGCTATTTCACCTGCTGATGTCAATTATGGAGAAACTTTAAGTACACTTCGCTATGCAAATAGAGCCAAAAACATCATCAACAAGCCTACTATTAATGAGGATCCTAACGTCAAGCTGATCCGTGAGCTGAGAGCTGAAATAGCCCGATTAAAAGCCCTGCTTGCTCAAGGGAATCAGGTTAGCTTTACTTGGAATTTATGTGTAATTTTCCTTGAGTTATAAAATCTATTTCTAGAATGTAATGAGATAATTATCTTTCATTATATTGATTTGAGTAAACAAGCTCTATGGGGCTGTGAATGAATATTATTTTTGTGATTGAATCAGGAGTTTCCATATGGCCAGCGGATCACCTCTTTTAATGTAAGGGGGGAAAAATTGTCATCCCAAAGCTTTTAGGTTTCTCATAATATAATCAGAGCTGGATTGCAGTGTGCTGTGGAACAGGTAGTCAACACAGCGTAAGGAGACTGAGCTGGAACATTTCTTCCGGGTCTAGTCTGATGGACTGCAGAGGTACTTTGTGTAGTATCTTAAAAGAAGTAGAAGGCTTAAAGTATTTAAGATGTGTAAATATAAAAATGTAGGAGTGTGAATGGATTTAAACAATACATTTTATTTGTGTTTGGCTGCACGGTACATCAGAAGGCACGTAACATGCTAACTATGTAAAAATATTTTCAGTGGTGGTGTAAGAAAACAAAAATCATGCTGTGCTTCACTTTTGCATAATTCTCTTTCTTGCTCTGTCAGAATGAGCTGCTGTATTTGCTGCACAGGCTCAGTTAAGTTTATTTTCTCCTGTGTTCCCAGGATGGTGAAACCAAGGTAACAATAAGGAATATGCAATTGGCTCAGGCCAGTTGTATCTTCTACATAATGTCATTCAGGACTGCTAGATTTCATACTTGAGAAAATATAATTTGGAAGGATCTGAAGTGATACTTCAGATTTGTTTCTAGAACTATATAATTCTATTTTAGATGGGCTGTGCAGTGTGAAATGTCAGTTCAGCATGGACTGTTTTTAGTAGAAGGGTAGAACTTGAGCTGGATTTCAAGCTAAAAAAAAATTGCTGAAAAAGGGGATGGGACCACTGTTGGAAGCAGAAATGGATATTGTAGATGATTGAAGCAGAGAGCTCTGCTTTGTTACAAACAATTAGAAAACTCTTTATGGGGTTGAATTACTTGTGTTTCTTTAATATTCTTTAGGAGGGGAAAGTTGATTTATTTTCAAATTTTGGTTTGATTTAGAGTTAGCAAAGTAGATGTAACTTGGACCCCCTTGAAGTTCGAATGCTTTGACCTAGTTTCAAGCTGTAAAACAGTGGATATCACAAAAGAAATCTGGTTCAATGGTAGGAATTGGTAGATAGCTGTGTGGGAGACAATAGAGAACTTGCTTAAGTTAATTGAATTTGTGACAGTTAGTAAAACAGCGGGTGGTGTGTTGTGTATGCACAATAGTATAAATCTCTGTATAATTTCTTTTGTGGTTTTCCTTTGTTTTACCAGAACACTGTATTGCAAATGCTTCTGTAGATCTGAAGATACTGATTACCAAAATATAATGCTGGATTCAGTGTAGAAGGTCACATACAATGAGTACTGCTTGTGTGTGTGTGTTGTATAGTAGTTTTCCTCTTTGAAGGCCAGTTACCTTAAGATATACTTATTAAAGATAAGCAGTATACATACTTCTTAAAGCAAAATGGTTAACTGTTCATGCGTAATAAATTGTCATGTTTAGCCGAAATATAAAGAAAGCTGTATCAGGAGTTACCTGTTATAAATGTGTCTGGTTTCAGTGTCTGCATGTGTGTGACCATGTGTACATAGCGAGTGAAAATAGTATTCTCAAACCAATTTGTATTTGAAATATCTGCTTTGACAAGGTTTTGATTATTCTGTTTGCAGTATTTCAAGGTAAAGTGATATATATTAAAGGTCAAAGGACTTTATGCTGAAGAATTGAAAAAGTTGAACAATTGCATTTCATTTGGTTCCCCCAGATATTATTACTGTTTTCTTTTTGAATTGATGTTTACTTTTACGATTTTAGATTGCACTCTTGGATTCTCCAACGGCTTTAAGTATGGAAGAAAAGCTTCAGCAGAATGAAGCAAGGGTGAGTTATAATTTCATAAACCAATTTTTAAGCAATAAAAAGGGAAATATGAGTGGTCTGGATGCAAGAGTGTTCGTCATTTTCAGGATTTTATTTTATGCATAACAAAATTATAGCTAAGAACAAAGTATATCTTTGATATTTATATAACAGTTCTGTTTAATGTAAAGGTTTGTTCCCTAACCAGCTTGCCTTACTACAAAAGTATGTTTGTAAATAGACTAGAGAGGGAAAAGTATGTTTGTAAATAGACTAGAGAGGGAAAATCATAGTAATGAGTAGCAAGTAATCACAGAAACAAAACATTCAGTGTGTAGAAAAAACAGTAAAAGACTTATGGGGAAAATGGACAACTCTTCTATGCTTTCAAGTAATTAATAACTTGTGGGGTAGATTTTTAGAAAATTTCAGTATTTAAATCTGGTGTGTACAAATATGTTCAGTAACATTCTATGTTAATTCTTTTCTGCATATTTTGCTTGCTTTCAAAGCTGCTGCGAATTGGTTTAAAAAAAGAGTTATACTTTGGAAGAGGCAAGAGGAAAGTATTTGGAATTATTCAGCTACATGGCAGCAAGTATTTAGTTCTGACTACTGTCAAAAGATGCCAATAGATGTAGATATGATGCCTTTAAGAAAAGGGGCTCCTTAGCTGGTTTAAATGGTAGGGTTTACAGTAGTGCTGCTCAGACCTTTAGAATTAGAGAATTAATGCCTTGCTTTGAGAATCCTGTGTTATTTATATCCTCAGTTTTATTTTCGAGTACAAACAAAAAGCTTTTATCTAAGAGTAG
Source organism: Amblyornis subalaris (assembly GCA_018881555.1). Lineage (NCBI taxonomy): Eukaryota > Metazoa > Chordata > Aves > Passeriformes > Ptilonorhynchidae > Amblyornis > Amblyornis subalaris. The sequence continues at coordinate 7,415,976 of JACAXG010000031.1, read as the reverse complement.
CTGACTATGGGCTAATTAGAACATGTTATTCATGCTCTGACAGTAATCATTGCTTGTCCTGCTCAAAAGTGTTGGCCCCGCTGTGTGGGGTGTATATTGAGCATATTTTATTATCTTTTGTCAGCCTCATTAAAAGGTTATGTGATTACTATTCATGATAATTACAATAGACATAATTACTGAAAATTCTTAGTAGATATTGCAGTGGTTATAGCTTTTTTATAATTGAATGGTGCAATAACTAATTTGTTTGTATAGATCTAAAGACTTTATCACCATATTTATATTACATGACAAGTATATGGTGGCTTTCTTTAATGAGTTGATTTTCCTTATGTAAGAATAATTTGGAGTTGTTTAATTTAAAAATGTTTCATTTTTTAACTTAAATTAAAAGTGAAGTGGTTTTGAGCAATACAAATTGTTCTGATATGGTGAATAGACGTGTGATAGACCTTCTTCATGTTTTCCTTTAATCTTTCAAAATTCGTTTTGTTTTAATGTTCCAGTTAGCAGCACTAGGAATTATAATGGTGCATTGAAAAGTGTGCTTCCTTGTCTTTATTGAAATCTTGAGATGCAGTAGAGATGAGAGAAGTTTCTGTAGTTCTCATGGATTAATTTGGAGCTGATCTGCAAAGGCGAGGAAAGTAGCTGCAGGTGGCAAATGTGGAGATGTTTGGAGCAACTGCATTGAAGACTTTCTTTTTACAGCAGTTTTATCTGAAAATTAACTTATGAGGTGAACAACTGCATGAATAGGAGAGGAAGTACAAATCCTAAGCATTGTTGGCCTGACCTTAGTTTGTGGGAAAGTCATGGAGTGGGTCATCTTGAGTGCAGTCACACAGCATGTACATAATAACCAAGGAAATCAGGCTCCGTCAGTGTGGGTTTAGGAAAGGCAGTCCTGCTTGACCAACCTCATCTCCTTCTATGACAGGATGACCTGGTTTGTGGATGAGGAAAAGGCTGTGAATATTCTTTACCTGGACCTTAGTAAAGGCTTTGACACTGTCTCCCACAGCATTCTCTTAGAGGAACTGTCTGTTCATGGCTAGCACAGGTGCACTGTTTCAGAAAACTATCTGAATGGCCAGGCCAAGAAAGAGGTGGTGAATGGAGTTAAGTCCAGTTGGCAGCCGGTCACCAGGGGTGTTCCCCAGGAGTCAGTATTTGGGCAGTCCTGTTTAATATCTTTGTTGATGATCTGGATGAGGGGATCGAGTGCACCCTCAGTCAGGGTGCAGATGGCACTAAGGTGTGTGGGAGTGTTGATCTGCTGGAGGGCAGGAAGGCTCTGTGAGGGGATCTGGACAGGCTGGATCAATGGGCCGAAGCCAATGGCATGAGGTTCAATAAGGTGGAGTCCTGCTCTTGGGTCACAACAACCACAGGAAACACCACAACCTGGGGGAAAGGGACTGGAAAGTGACCCGGTGGAAAAGGACCTGGGGGTGCTGGTTGACAGCAGTTGAACAGGAGCCAGCTGTGCTCAGGTAGCCAACAAGGCCAATGGCACTTGGCCCGTATCAAGAATAGTGTGGCTAGTGGGACCAGGGAAGTGATTCTTTCTCTGTACTCGGCACTGATGAGGCCTCACCTCTAGTGCTGTGTCCACTTCTGGTCCCCTCACTTCAAAAGGGACATTGAGGTGCTGGAGTAAGTCTGGAGAAGAGCAACGGAGCTGGGGAAGTGTCTGGAACACAAGTCTGAGGGAGCTGTGGTTGTCTAACCTGGAAAAAAGGAGGCTCAGGGGTGACCTTCTCACTCTGTACAACTACATGAAAGAAGGTTGTAGCCATGTGGGGGTTGGTCTTCTCCCAGGTAATGAGTGACAGGACAAGAGGCAGTGGTCTCCAGTTTCTCCAGGGGAGGTTTAGATTGGATATTAGGAAAAATTTCATAATGGAAAGGGTTGTCAAGCATTGGAAAAAGCTGTCCAGGGAAGTGATTGAGTCACCATCCCTAGAGACATTTAAAAGATCTATAGATGAGGCACTTGAGAGGGACATGGTTTAATAGTGGCTTGGCAGTGCAGGGTTAACAGTTGGACTTTGTGATCTTAAGGTCTTTTCTAACCTAAATGATTCTATACCTAGTGCTCTCCCTGCCTGAAATGGCTTTGCAAGCATCTTCTGTGCTGATGTCAATGAAGTGGGTGATTTCTAGTTGCAGCAAATTTTGCTCTGGTTCTCTCCCAAAGGCTGCTGTTTGGCCTCTCCCTCTGCATGTCATCCTCTGGGGCGATTTTAGCCTGAATGTGCCTACCTGTACCATGGGAAAGGAGCTGTCCTGTCACATCTAAGGGATCAATCTGTGACAGTAGACTTTGTAGGATTGAAGCATTTTATGAAACTATTTGAAGGTAGACCATTATTTGAAGTGGTTGTCCCTGACATTTCGTTTTATACTGTAAATAAGAATTTTGAGGGACAAGTATTGTAGGTATGGCAACGTACTGCAGGAGCATCGATGCTCTTGTAAATGCTGAAGTATTAAACTTCACAAAGAATTGCACAAATACTTAGTACTTCTCTGAGAATGCACTATTAAGGACTTTAGAAGAGGTATGATTTTTTTCAATAATTGTTTTCTTTCATAGGTACAAGAACTAACCAAAGAGTGGACTAACAAGTGGAATGAAACTCAAGATATTCTGAAAGTAAGGCAAATAAATAAATTTTCCTCTTGGCATTTGACCTAGCCTTAGTATTTTTCCTTAAAAAAAAAAGTTCTAAGTAATTTTCTTTGGCTCAACTCTTTCTGTTATCCACCATAGTGACCCCACAGTGCAAAACAGTTTCTATCTAACAAATTTTTAAACTGCTGAATGTTTTTATTGAGTTGAAAATGAAGAAAGCCTGGGCCAGGAACAAGTGGATCTCTCATATCTTGGTATTTGTGTGGTATCAACAAAGCCTGTGAATAATCACCTCTTACCTCACATTGGGTGTCTCAGTGGATGTGGTGCATAGTGGATATGGATTTTCCATTGTTCTGGTGAGATTTTGTATTGGTACGTGGTGTGTGATTGAGGTGGTAGTCTGAGGTTGTGTTTTAATGGACCACTTTATGATTCTATACGTGTGTACAAGCACACGTACGTCTGTCTAGATACTGAACTGGGAATTACCATTTGCGTATTCATCAGAGATGTTTTGGGTATAACTTTGTTATTTCTGTGTTATTTTATTGTTTTGAAGCATCTATACATAGATAAAACTTCATTATTCCTCTCTTTTTTCATGTCTGGATTGGGAATTCCATTGTCACATGGAGAATTTGTGAACTTTGGTCAATTGTGGAAGCAAACATTGTGTTGCATATGGGAAGTTTTGAAACCTGTATATTGGAAATGCACTGATTCCTGCACAGAAATTATAGAATCAGAGGAGGTGTTAACTGAACAATACATATAAACATGGGAAAGCTGCATTTTTTAAATAGTTGAATGTAAAGGACTTTAACACAGAAGCTATAATTTCTGATTTTCTAGTACTGGGCTTTTTAAAGCTTAATTCATACAGCTCTATGAACTGCACTCTCATAGGATGATATTTGAGTGTATGAACATAGCTTATATTCCACTTTTGGGTTAAAGGCAATTGATCAAACTTTCTTTGTCCCCAAGCCCATGAAAAATCTGCAAAAGATTTCTTAGTTTACTGTTTTATTTTACACTGTTTCACTGAAGGTATCCATACTTTTATTCACTTCTTGTTTAATGATTCCTGACATCATATGAGTGGGAAAGGGCTTTTTGGAAGTGTGCCAGGCTGAATCACTGGAAAGCAGATTTTAAACTATAGAGAGTAGTGATGTTTCTTGTAATGGATTCTCTGTTAGTTCACTGGGATTTTTGTTTTGTCATTAATGTATCCCTGCTTGTACACAGAGACCATACATGTTGTTAATTTGTAAAAATAGACTGTCTTGGCACTCTGAGAAGTGAGACTGTCTTTGTATGTCCACCTCACTGAAGTCACACCTGCCGCTCTCCCCATGCCATAATTCCGTAACTTTCAGGACATCCTTCATTAAGGTACTTAGAGCTTCTTTCTCTTGCCTCCGCCTGGGTTTGGCATCCTGAGATAGTTGCTGCCTTCCAATTCCTGACCTGCAGCAGGTTTTGGAGAATTAAATACCATTTGCTTTTCAGTTTCTAACATCCGTTGCTCCAAATCTTTTAGGCATATGCCTGTGAAATGCAAGTGCACTTGCTAGTAGCTGAATGGGATTCCTTACTTTATTATATGTAGTTATACTTTTTCGTACTAAGTCCTAAATACTAAAATTCACATGATTTTGAATTGTTCTCACAGGCTGATGGGAAAATCTGTTAATGTTTAAATCCAAAATAATTCAAGGATTTTGCATAAGCCTTGTAAAATACAGTAAAAATCACAGGCCATGCTTGTGTCTTCTACTCAAGAGATCAACAGATATTGCTGGAAAAAGTTACCTGGCTTTCACTGAATACAGTGCTTTCATCAGGCAAAGATGCCTGACAAAGAAACGATGTTTTGCAGGGAAGATATCTGTTAAACTTGTAAACCCTTGCCAGTTACTTTGAACTTTGTTTTAAATTAGGACAGCAGCATCTAAATGCTACCTTGAAAATAATTCATAGAGAATGCAAAATACTATCCAGCTAGAAGGTACCAAGGAACAGAAAATACCGTTTGAAAGAAAATTTTTGATAAAAAGTATTTGGGAGCTTAAAATTCAGTTATTCTAGTCGGTACTGTGCCATGTGTGCAGCTGACATGTGCATCCAAGTGTTCTTTATTTCTGTTCATAGCTTTTATCTCCTTTGACGTTTGTGTGTAGTTCACCTGAAGTTACATTTTTCCATCACAGTGTGCGTCTTTAGACTGAGTATGTTGAACTATCCTATCTGTAAACGTTGTCAGTTCTGGATTTGGGGCAGGGTGCAGTGGCTGACTGCCACTATCAGCTGTGAACGTTTTGGATAATCCTTCATGCTGTTGTTGACAGATTAGACATATCTTGGGCTGGAGACGATAGTAATGATAGTGTGCCCTCTTTCTTTCATGCTTTTGGAAGAAGCCCTTTTGCAGGGTTTAAATCTGTGCTGATTCTGTATGAAGGATTCTTTATAGAATAGAACCTGTAGCATGGTAGGTTCTTGGTGTTGTTCTGCCTGAAGTGCCAAATGTTCTTTCCAGTACTGATGTCTGTTTTCATCCTTGACCTCCTTACTGTAATACAATGTGACACTCTAACCTTACTAATTTAGTATTACAATCTGTTTCCTATCCTTGCTTTTAATCAAAGCAAGGATATTTTAATGCTTAATAAATGTAATAAGTATGTGCAATGATGCTTCAGCATTGGGTAAAATACTGCATCAGAACCCAGAGTGACAGTGTTTGGTTTTAAGTCCACAGCCTTTGGGTTATTTTTTTAAATGTCACCAAAGGATTGCACCTTACAGAGCAGTGTTGCTTTACATTGCTTCTCTGTCTTCAGGTGTCTTGCAACCCCAGCACTTAATTGTAGCATTTTGTTTTCATCTCAAGCTCATTGAATCTTTCTGTGGATTTTTTTTTTGCCTTCTGTTACTGTTCTTCTATACACATTCCCACAAGCAAGAGGAGGAGGGAAGAAATCCTGTTTGCTCTTTTCCTTAGTTTAGTCCTTTTTGTACTGTTTTGCTAAAGATCAATCCTGGGGTCTGTAATTTCTTTGGATGCTTTCTAAGATGTCAGGGTAGCCTATCCAACTTTTGATTTTTCTCTCGCCTTGAGGCTTTAATTAGTACAAGACTTCTTTTGATGTGGCTGCTGTATTTGACTGCATATGTTGTCATTCTCCTAGAGATCTTTTTTGTTTTACTGTCATCTTATTTTCGTCGTCCTTTGTGCATGTTTCAATTTCTTTCTCTAACCTTTAGCAGCTTTTATATTAATCTTTTAAAAATGTTCACTCCTTTATGTAATCCTCTGCTGGTTTTTCATCCCAACTTTCTTTTTAATTTCTTTTCCCTTTTTCTGTTTGTGTAGAAATTGGTTTGACTTTTAGCTTTTGCGTTTTTGATGTATGTCATTTTTAGCTAGTGTAAAGGTATTTAAATGCTCTTTTTTTATTTTTAGTTTGAAGTAGGTTTAGAGTTCTCTTTTATTTCCTTATCCTGTTGTTTGATTCTAATCATGTCATTAGCGTTGTGTCTTGGTGGTCAACTGATGTCAAAGGATGCAGAGAGATCTATCTTCAGAGTCTATGAAAGGACAGGGTCTTTTTTTTGTGTGTGTGTGTCTAATTCTTGTGATCAATAGTTTAACTAGTCACTGCTTCAACTGGCTTTGTCCTGTTGGGTTTAGTGACACCACCTGGCTTGCATCAATAATACTAATTCTGCTGCAGCACTTTACCACATGGTGTGTACACTTGTTATTGAACACTGTTTATTGATGTTTTATTTGATTATTCTTTTTCTTTTTTGTGCCCTGTGGTTGGTTGCTGCTTAATAGTACATATTTATGCCTTAWCAATGGTTGTTCCTATGTGAGGAAGAAAACTATGAAAACTGCTTATCTTCAAGCATTAACATCTGTTGTTTGTTTATATCATGCCTCTTTTTGGGGAAGATGAAATACCCTTGACTTGCCATGATGAATAAATACAGACTAATACCAAACAATTGTTTTGGTGGACATATTCATCTAAGCAGGGGAATTTTCTTCCATTAGGGATCTTGGCTATATCCAGCAAATACAGTAGGAGACCAAAACTCAAAGCAATTGTCTTGCTCTTTACAAGGTGTAAATTAGGGTGGCAGAAGCAAATATATTTTGATTTTAATAATTTGCTTTCCATGCTGGCTTGCATACCATAGTGAACTCTGTCAAGAGCAGTTTGTTGCGTTCTATATAAATGCTGCATTTGTCTACATTTATTTGCATTTCCAGATAGTCTTTAAACCGCAGTTGCTGAATGGTATTTAAACACTATTGCTTCGGTTCTTTTGCCTGAAAGGCTGGGCATACCTCACCATTTTGCTGTTTTATGCCTTCTTACTACTACCTATTAACCATGACTGGCTTGTATCCTTTTACTCTTCTCACTTGTGTTCTGCCCCAGTATGTTGCCCTTTGATGACCATTTGTTTTCTTCATTCTTTCACGTCTTTGTTTTAACAAGCTCAGTCCTTAGGTGAGAAGTCCTCTCAATTTGCACGTTCTGCTTTCACCTAAAATTCTAGTGTCTACTTCCACTTTTGATGGCTGTAAAGTAGAGAAGTTGTACAAGGTCTTGGGCTCCCAAAAACAAACTGTAGAACTTCTGAAAAGTACTTACTGCATCTCCAGTAGTGATGATAATAGTGCATTAACCATGGCATGTGATTCTTGTCCCAAAAGGACTACTTGTGACACTTCTCCATTCAGTGCCTTTAGTAACCAAGAAAATTTTGTGGGTTTTGTGCCTATTCCATAGTAAGATTACTAGAACTTTGGAAACCTAATGCATAATGCTGTCCCAGATCACTAATGAATGGATGGGTTTTTTAAAAATAATTATTTTCATAATTCAGAAATATATAAATTACATGAAATTATGCAACAAATAAAAAAATACATCTTGACATTTGTAATTATTTGTGAGTAACCTGGTCCAGTAGAAGGTGTCCCTGCCCTTGGCAGAGGGGTTGGAATGAGATGAGCTTTAAGGTCCCTTCCAATCCAAACCATTCTATGATTTTACCACTGGGTGAATTGAGTATTAGAAAATTGCATATAACAAAGTTTTTAGGAAAAGTGCCAATATAGGCTTTAATCATGCCCTTAAAAAGTGCATGGGAGTTTTAAAGACTTCTGGTCATATGCCTGTGGAGAACAGATTCTAAAAATTGTTCTATTTACAGGTCAAATGAAAAAAATGGAGTTACAGGACTGGTGTGCATTTGTATATAAAATGATGTATGCATGATACTGTATTTAAACTGTTCTTTTGCAGCTTTGGCATATGTGTTCATTTGTATGTTTGGCAGGAATTGTTTCTAAGGTTTTTTCACATTTCAGTAAGTGAATAATTTTTGTAAACTTGCTGCTAGTTAGACATGTTGGTGTTGCATTTTGGTTAGAATGTCTGTTGTTGGCTATGTCTGAAACATAACTGTGTACTTCTAAACGGAGAATTATGTCTGTACTTTGACTTGAACAAATCTTATTTGATATTTTCTAACTACTTCTGTTTGTCATCTGTATTAGACAAGCTCTCATTGCTTGCTTCCAGTTTTTATTTCGTTTCTACAAGCTATGTCATCTGCTTGAATTTTTAAGAGATTTAAAAATCACTGCAAAATTAACACAGGATTGTGCAGCTATGGAGCTGGCAAAAAGAATTTAAGTCAGATGTTGCTGCTGAATTTTTTTTCTTTTAGAAAAGTTGATAGAATAAATAGAGTAGCAACTCTGTTCCTGGGGATGTTTGCTTTCTCAACAATTGTTTGCCCTCCAATAGTTGTGCGATATATGTTCATTTATGAAAGTGAAATTGTATGGAAAGGAAAAGTGCACATTCACATTAAGTAGTCTCTTATTAACATATTACACTTAATAGAATTGCCTTCAGCAGGCTTGTGAGTGTTGCACAGAGCAAAAGATATTAAGAAAGTTTTAAGAGAGGTGATGTTAATTATTCTTGTTTATGTTGGTCAGTAATCACAGTAAATGAAAATAGCATATTTTCTCTAGAAATCTTTTTAAGTGTGGTTTTGATTTCTTGCACTAGATGTCACTGCAGATACAAAAATGAGATTCTTCTGTATGCTTAATTTGGATTTAATTTGGATATTTTAAGGAAAAATGATTTGCAGTATCTTGAATTCCATTGCTGTTCCTGTCCACTAAAGTAAGTTTATGAGAATGCCAAAAGATTGCTTTAGGAGCAAGTCCTGAAGAACCTGAGTAACGGTTTTGACGGAAATGCTTCTGAACAACTATTCACAGTTGCAATGCACTGTAAAGTGATTATATACATTAAGAATTATTGCGATTGTTTTTCAGTGCATTTTTCAACTCTCATTTTCAAATGACAGTATATGTAGAGTGTTTGACAAATTTAGCTAATTTAAAGCCTTTAAAATATATTTATTTTCTTAACTCTGTTGTAGCCTTGATATTTTAGGGATGTCAAAGAACAGTTTCTGAGAGAGGCAGTATCTTTTATTTAACCAGGTAATATAGTTGAGAAAGCAAACAAGCTTTTGGACATAGAGATCTTTCACCAGGCCACTTCTGCTATTTGCTTTCACTTTCATTGGATATTGCAGTTGAAACGCCAGTGGCAATGATATGCAGTTTCTATTTATAACTGCTTCTTTTAACATTTTTCTCTTGATTAATCACTTCTGTAGATTTATAATTGAGTTTCAGTCCATTAAAAATTTAATAAGATTGTTGGGTTTTTTCCATCTTTTTTTTAAGAACATTGTCTGATAACAAGGGAACGTTTACTGTTCTCAATCTTTGTACATTATTTACCCAGAGTTCCTACCTCCTGAGCCATGACAAATAATATCAAATTTAGCTCTCAGCTTTATTAGGGTTTGTTTTCTTATACCTGGCCGTGTGCATTATGTATTTATTTCCCAAGTGCAGCAGTTACTAGCAGTGGTTGTAGTTTATAACATCACCTATTCCGGTCAGAATATATCTCCTTTGGAATTTGAGTTTGGGCAGAGATCATCCAAATATGATTTGTTTTACCTTAAATAGACATTGTTTTTTCATACTATATGCCTGAACAGATGCCATTATAAAGTGATGATTATTACTTTACGTAATAATCCTCCTTGCTTCAGTCTGGTAAGTATGCCTAGGTCAATGCAAAATGGGAAGAAAGAAAATAGAATGGAGAGAATTTTCTATAAAAGCAAACAGATAGAAACTTTTTAAAGGGTAATATGGTTGTCCTGAGATAAAAATTGCTTTTTCTTCAGAGGAGCAGCTCTCCTTGCTCTTCACTCACCAATGATTTTTTTTCAGTGCTTTGTCCAGTCTCAGCCTTGGCTTACTGTTGTCAGAGCATGAAAAAAGTACTAGATTGGGAACTAGTGCTACTGATCTACTGTAGCTCTTTTCCTAATAGAAACAGTATTGAAAGGGTCCCAACTACCTGGGGAATGCTGAGTGCAGCAGTCAAAAGTACATTTCGAAAGGAATAATTGTCTGCTTTCAAGTCTTTCTGCCACCTATGTTCGTCTGATTAAGAAATCTCCTTCTTCACTTGCAGATGCTGTAGCTGACTTGCAGATGCTGTAGCTGCTTGTGATGCCTCTGTGGTGGACTGACCACTTTTAACTTTCAGTTTCTGCTAGAAAGTTGTGATCAAGAGATGTCTAATGCTATTGATTGTTTTTATTTCAGTTTTAAACTGTTTTTCTCACTTGAAACCAGCTGGGCCATAAGAGAAGCACGACTGGGGACTATGTTTCTGAGCTCACCAACCATGGATTAAGCCAGGGTTGAATAGTTTGGTTGATCCAGGCTGTGCATTTCAAAAGAGGCCCTCCAGTGTCTAGGAATGACTATACTGCCAAATATTTCACTGCCGTCCTCCTTCCAACTGGGGCCCTGCATTTGTAGATTATCCCGGCCATGCTTAGCTTTAATCCATACCTAGAGCTTGTAGGTGGTTTTCAAATGAGAGGGAGTCAGACAGAGTGAGTTGCTTTTGAAATCCTTTCTACAGCTCAGATACCACTTGTTCAACAATTCCTCCTGGGCATTTGGTCTGCTTTTGTATTAATTTTCTTCTGGCAGGAAGGTGATCTAAATTGAAAGCAGTGGAAGCTCCAGATTTAACCTGTAGAAAGAAGAACTATATCCTGAAAATTGTTTCTCCTAAAGGATCAGCAGAGAAGTATTAAGAAAGAGATAGACAAAACCTAAATTTCTCTTTGGATTTGGCTATGGGAGGGGAAAGAAACATTCCAACATCAACAGTTTAGACGAAACCTGAATTTATATCTGCCTCACAAAGGAGCTGTTTCTAATGATAATGTGTATTGGATATGAAATGCTGGAACCATTTTATTCTGCTCATGTTTTTATCAGTATATTTAGGGGTTTATTGCTGTGTGATTCTGATAGCCTTGAGTACACCTGACTTCACGTCTTTATTGGCAGCTGAGCATTAGGCTTGATTCATACAGTTATCCTGCCACAGCAGTGCAGCTGGAGCCATGTACTTGTTCTTTGTGCTTCTCGACTACAGAGATGATATTTTTAGTGAAATCCACTAAGAGGTGTCTTAAACACAGGTGGCAGCACAAACTGTGGCTGTTGCAACCAGTCAAGAATGTACATCTAACTATGCATATTAGTCTGCATAAGTCTTTGCTGTTGTGTTGCTAGTCCTGAAGTCTGTTTTTTCTCCTTGGTGGCTGTTGCTTGCTAGTATGCATAGTCCTACTCCTTCCTCCAGTTTCTTTTAATAGCATGGGTTACATGTTGGTCCTGAGGAAGAGACTCACAGATTTAAAGCAATCTTTTACTTTAGATTCATCTCTACAGAAGCAGAGATGAATTTCTAGGTAAGTAGTAAACGGAACTCTAGATAAGTGAAACACGTAATTCTCCCATTGCCCAAGAAACACACAAAACCCAAAAATAGTTTTTAAAATTAATTAATGTATCAGCTATGAGCCTAGATTTTTTTCTTCTTCTACAATTCCTTGACTCGTTCATCATCCAGCTTTAGCAACAAATGAGGTGGGAGTCCTGTAGATAATAGTCCACTGTTTTCTTGATTCATTCCCAGAATAAAGTCTATGGAATGAATTATTCACAGGTCCTGTAGAAAATATGTGATGATGTAATTAAAGGCTGTTTTGTAATGCATATGGAAGAAGAGATGAATGAAATAGCCTATCTCTTTGTCTTCCAGCTAGGCCCTTTCCGCTTTTTAGATATCAGCATGAAGAATACTGAGGGTGGAGTTGCTGTCTCGTAGCTGGAAGGTATAATATCTCCTGCTAGGAAGCATCAGTAATGGCAAGAAAAGTCTTGTTGTATGCCCCAAATGTCACTGTTGGTATATGTAGAATTACTTGTCCTTTGAGACTAGTGTATGCTCAGTGTCTTCACACATAGGAAACTCTGAAGCCTGCTTCACTTGAGACAAACCACATTTGCTCTGAGTGCCTTACTTCTTGAAACAGAAGAATAGTTTTCCCTTAGAGCAAGCTAGTGGGGGCAGGAAACAGCCTGCAGCAGATGCTCCAGCATGGGAAAGAGCAGCTTTGTTGGCTTAAGTTTTATAAGCCAGTGGAAAATAGTGGCTAGTGTCCATGAAGCCAAAATGGGAACCTCTACGTATAATTACCCAAATCCTGCAGTTCTATTTAGGAGATTTTTCTCAGATGTCAGAAGTAGTTCTATCTGTACAAAGTCTGAAGTGTCAAGGAGCAGGCATTTCAACTTGTTAGGTTTGTCCTTGGAATTCCAGGAATGGAGGCCAGATTTCCTGAAAAATAACTTTGAATCTGCAAAGGCTTCTGATGGAAACCCTTTCAGCACATTAAATGTAGAGGTGACTTGGGGTGCCACCACAATAGTAGTGTTTCTGTGTATTAGTAACCAGCTAATGTTACTGTTATGTCTGTATAGACATATAGCTGTATGTCAGCAGTGAGCTTATGGCTGTCCATTCTGAGGAGGAGAGAGAGAAATAATGAAAAATGGAAAAGGTAAGTTGACCTCATGAGACTGAGAACTCCTCCTGTAATTTCCTTATTCTTTAAAGGAATAGCATCAATAATTTTCCATCATTTTAGCTTCACTGTCTTAGCAGTTGCTCATTTAAGCAGTTCTACGTTCTACATCTGCCTTTTTAATTGACGTTCATTGCAGAGAGCTGTTGATGAGAGCCTGTGTGGGCTGCTGTAGGAGCACCTGCACTTTCACAGGAAGCTGCTCACAACAAAACTACAGTTTTTTGATCTTGTTTGTTACAGACTCTTTAATGGCTTTTCTTGATTGGTGAGAGAGCTACGATCTAATGCTCTGAGAGATGGGGGAAAAACTGCTTAGGAAGTTTCTGCAGTGGTGGTTTTCTTTGTCGTTTTGGATAGTAAAAGTTTCTTCTTCTCAGAAGAATGAAGTGTCTTACTTGTACTAAACTTTTTGTTTTAATTGCACTCAAACCAGTACAGCCAGCAGTACAGTGTTAATTCTTTATTCCATTATCCAGAAGGAGAAGACATAGTAGGAATTTGTGCCTTATCTAACATCTGTATGCACAAGGGAATCAATATCCCCTTTCATAATCGATGGCTATATAAATAATTAACTTATTACCTATAAAGGAAGAACATATTTTTAATTTTCAAAAGCATTTTATTGAAGTCCCAGGATAGTCCCAAATGTAACTTTGGCATGTGCACAAATTACAAAGCATTCACCTCCACTGATGGTGTGTTCCATATCTCCTGCTCTCTTCGCATTGCCTCCCAAATAGCACCTACTACTTTTGAGGCTAGTGATTCAAAATTTATTTTGTTATTCCAGAAGCCATACCTATGTCAAGAGGAGGTAAAACATGGGATAGAAATTTGATGTTGTATATGCAGCTTTATAAATAACAAAAAAAAGCTTTTCAAACAGACACCCACTAAGAAGAGCAGCAGCTTCACTGATACAATACAGAGCAAAAGAGCTTTTCCTACTTTAATGTGTAGGCTGTCACTTCAGTGGGAATCTCAGATATTTCGAAGTTGTTTTCTTGGAACAGATTTTTTTTTTTTACTCTAGAATGGTCTTTTCAATCACAATTAGACACAATCAAATTTCTTTCAGCTGTTAGTATTTTGTCTTGGTTGATCCCTTTATGATAAGTATTTGTAAGGGAGCCAGCCTGTAGAGCAAGAGGGGTCTCCATGTAACCAGTTTTCATCCAAAACATAGCAAGCTAAATACTCAGTTGTGCTTCTTCCTTCACCTTTTAAGGAATTATTGCTAGTAAGCCCAAACCAGATTTCACAATCATTTGAAATCTTTTTTTTTACTACTCTCCTACCTCTTGTTCCCCTTGTGCATACAGTAAATGTTTTCTCATACTTTGCAGTGAAATTTCCTTTTTCCTCTTTTAGTTCTTTGAGTAATATTATGCATTGAGAAATCTTTTTCCATTCTCAACCTTTGTATCAATGACTTTCCTAATGCTGGCATTTCTAGTATTTCCTGACATTCATTTCCAGTATTTTCTAATATTGGGAGGTTGACTATGTATATGCTAGTCGTCTGGAAAACTACTGATGAAGTGTCTGTCTTCCAGAAGGCAATGCAGCATTCAAAAGTAAGGAGTGGGCCTGTTCTGTCTCTTCAGCCTTTGGTAGTTTAACCCATCAATGCAAGTGTGAAAAGCTCTTGTCCACAAAAATCAGATTTGTTACCTGGTGTGCAACAAGCCAGTAATTACACACTTGAGAGAGACACTAATGATTTATTTCAGAGTTGAACAAGCCACGGTGTCTGATGGTATTCCGCAAATCAAGCACACCAGCTATCAGAACTTTTTACTATTTATATATTTTAGCAAACGAAGTAGTGTTCATTGGCTACAAGTTACATAGTTCTTTTATTAATTCGGATTTTCTCTACTATTGGTTAATGATTCTCTCACTTCCCATGCAAATTAGTTTGCATGCTCAGGCTTTCTCTTTTGGGTCTGTGGGTTTTTTGGGTTGGTGCTCGTGATCTGCCCCTGCCAAAATTACCTTTTACCCAGTCCTAGCTGATTTCAGCCCAGTTGCTGAATTGGGTTTATCAGTTTTTTCCTGATCTTGGAAGTTCTGCCAAATGTAATTGTGACCCATAAATTCTGCATTCTCTGGGCCCACTAGCAGTGGTACATCCTTCTTCCCAAGGTTTGTTAGCTTCCCCCTAGGTCTGAGATCCCTGACGTATGTCCAGCCCTAAACCTTAACAGGGCAATTCTACCAATGAGAACTTTGTTTTTGTAACTCCTGGACATCACTTAGAGCTTGTTTGCTGCTCTCTGTTTTATGGATTAAATCTCGTTTTTTGTTGATTAAGCTTGAAAGTATACAAAGATCAAACATTAGAGAACATTCTTTCTTAAGAAAATTTTACACATTCCACATTTTGCAACACTCTGAACATATATGTGTTGTTTCCAGATCATTTTTCTGGCACTCTTGTAGGTTTTTCTGGTTGGTCCATATAAAGATTGCTTTATTATGCAGAATTTTTTCTTCTGTACACTTACATATTTTTCCCACTGAGTATGAAAATGTTACTGAGATACAGTATAGAGAATACTGAACCCTGACAATCTAATGTAACTTAATATCCTTCTCTTTCCACTAAATATCCTTCTCTTTCCACTATAGTCTTCCCAGAAGGAAATAAAAAAATCTTGTCAGCAGTGATTGACTCATCCACTAAGAGTCTTGTTAAAGAGAGTCCAGATTCAGTTTTCAGTTTTATTTGTTGAAGGGTAGTGTGCTAGTGTTTCAGGTTATCCCTATTTTAGGTACTGAAGTATCAGTTAGTCCTTGAAGGTATTTTAGGTGCCTTATTCCCATTTGTTTTGAAGTGGATTTGGCTGAATGAATACCTTAAAAACAGGGTTTAGACACAATTCTATGGGGCACTTTTTTTTTTTCCCCCAAGCACAACTTCTTTCTATGTGAAAGAAGTCTCATTGTTTTGCAGCAACTTTTTCAGCAAAAGACCTGCGATTTTGGGCAGCTTCTGGCCTAGTAATAGTTTATCCATGAAAATCAGCATTTCTACATCTGGTCTTTCTGCTGTTTTGTAAACACAGGAGACATAATTAAAACTAATTAATCCACAACAGACCAGACAAGGACTTAATCATCTTCAAAATGTCAGCTTCTTGTAGAACTTTTTGTTAAATATTCACATTTCATTTCTTTCAAAGTCCTGTTTGCAGCATCTGGACAAACTGTTGCTGAAGGATTTGTTCTGAATGTGTTTCTTTCAGTTCTTGGATTTTCTCTATGGTACATGTCTGTTAAAAAGTATCTTCCTGCTCAGGCACTTCTCTAAACCCTTGATTGTCAAAGGTTGCAAGTTTATTTTTGTTTTCAACTGTTTTTCATTGGCCCTTGTTGTTCTTATTTTGTTGCTGTGTCCATAGAGCTTAAGGAAACAAATCTGAAATGGGTTATATTTCAAAACATAAAGAACAGCAGTTGGAATGTAGCAATCCAAAGGTGCTCAGACCTTTGATTATCTGAAGAAGCAGTTTGATGAGGTAAGAAGTGAAATTGGTTTATTACCTGCCCTTGGGAGCTGCTTAGCATCCTCCTTCATTTGCATTTCTGAGCTTAGGCCTACAGTATCAGACTTACATGTTTGACTGGGTAATGTCATGGTCAGCACAAGGGTTTGACAAGGTGGTGGACGGGGCTCTGAGCAACCTGGTCTAGTTGAAGATGTCCTGGAAGGGTTCCTTCTAACCCAAACCCTTCTATGATTCTACAATAGTAGGCCAAGAAAGCTGCTGACAGGGCTCATGAAAATGACATTCAGAAAAGTGATGATTTGTCTGTCCAGTCCTGTTTTTTTTTCAGTTGAATGTGGAGATGTTTGTTTTCAAGAAGAATTTCTGGTCAAGGGAAACTATTCAAAATCCCATCTTCCAGTCATCATACAAAGCTTGATTGCTTTAAGGAGCAAGATCAGCTGTCCAAAAACTTTAAAAAAAAAAATAAGGATACCTGATTGTTCATTATGTTTTGCGTGAGGGAGTGGCTTGTCCTTAGTTGTCTGGGTTGTTTGCTTTTTTTTTGTTGTTTATTTGCTTGTTCGTGTTTTGTGTGCATGGTTTTATTGTTTGGGGTTTTTTTATCCGCAGTGGGATCCACCTGTCATTTGTGCTTCTGCAGCTTCTGTGGTGACAACTTTTTAATGAGAACTCAGAAAACCAGTGTTTGGAATATTGATATGCCAATTGATCTGCAGTATTCGTTAATTTACTAGTTACATGCTGCAGGGACACTATGAATTTTGAGGAAGACAGTAAATCTTACACTCAGGCAGACTATCACATAACCAAGAATTTTCTGTGTGAATGAAGAGGAGCATATAGTTTCAGATTAGTGGTGTTCATTAGAGTTGTTAATTGGCCCTTATAGGAAAGCACAGATCCATTTGTCTTTTTGGTTATATATCCCAACTTTGCAAGGAAAGCTTTTTCCACTGAGAAGTGCAACTTACAATGTCGTAAGTGTAAGTCACGCTTTTGGGCAGCTGAATTGTAGATGTTTAAAAGGGCCAGCTGATTTACAGTAGTCTCCTTGCCATTTGCCTCTGTTTATGCAGACTTTAATTACATGGTCACATCACTGTCTCTTATTATTTCTTTATCTGGTTTCGGTCAGTGAAGAGATGGCTACAAAATCTAACACGGGGTTGTGGAGGGAAGGAGGCCATGGTCTGATTGACCTTGATGGGTTCCAGAGTTACAGTCATATATAGGGAGCATAGCAGGAAGGCAAAGGAGGATTTTAAAGTTAAAGATTCTATTAACCCAGGGAAATTTGAGAGGGTTTCCTCCTGAGGAATTTTCATTTGGCCATTTTCCTTTAAAGTTGCCAGTCTCTTAAGACTTAAATTGATTGGCTGAATTTAAGACAGTCATTAATACTCTTAATTGAAATATGCCTGGGAGAGAATTTGGTTATATTTGGTTTTATGTTTAAATCTCTAGTTTTGTCTAGAGTAGTTTTGTCTAAGTATAAGCTGCTTTAGACTGCAAATCTAAAAGTTTTCTCTATTATTAAAATAACATATTTAAAAGTTTAGTGCCATAGATTGCTTTTTGTAAAGCAATATCAAAGTTTGTCCTGGTTTCAACAAGTAGCTTTTGTTTACCAGTGATCTTCTTCGTCTTAATACACTTGTCAGCTGGTTTTCATTAGGAAAGGACATATTGCATGTGTTAAATTTAAGGTTACTGTAGTGTCACATAGTCCTTGTCGGCAGCATTTTTGGAAGAGATTTTTAGTGTGCTCCTGAGAGTTTATGATAATGAAGCATTTAAATAAATATTGCAAGCATCTAGTCTGCTTTTTGTTCAAATGCTTAGATTTAGACCCATTATAAGGTCTTACTTAACTTCTGAAAATATGAAACTTGGCGTCTTGGATGCCTCAAAGGCTTAGGATTAAAAGAATAGATTTGCCCTCCATCTGTTACGGTTGGTGATACTCACTTGCCAGTCATTATAAATCATTGAAAAGTGCTCTATTGTATACCATATCAGTGCATTAATCCTTTATTTTGAGGTCATTTACATAGTGGAATGAATCACCTGCAGTAGATCTGTAGTTTTGAGGTGCAGTAGTACCTGTCAGGAGTTGCTGAGAATTCATGTGAGAGGCAAGGCTGCCATAATACATGGCATTTGCACACTCATGTTTTCAAATCTCAGTTAAGTTATAAAAATGACATAAAGCTTTGCCACTGAAGAAGAAAAACTTGCCTCATTTCTTACAGTATGTAAATATAACAAATGCCGTACCTGCTTTGGAGAACGTGACTTTCTCTTTTATTATTTTATATTTGCTGACAAAAAGTAATTCCCTGAAGGTTTTTCTGAGAATGCAAAAAGGATGACAACTATCCAGGTTAAGGTTCAGATCAGTTAGCAAAATACAAACGTCAGTGGTTGCTTTTTGAGCTTTGGGTAGATTGCATTTTTTCCCAAAAATACAGCAGGATTGGATCTTTCAAGGAATCCTGTTTTCTGTTAGTAGTTGGCAAAGTTGTGCTAGTTTCCTCTCATTGGCTTAATGGGCCCTAAATTTTGAAAATACTCAAATGTGGCAAAACTGAAATCTTCCAAGAATGCCATAATATATTGTAGTCTAGATTACATAGTACAGTGCAAGATATTCCCCCTTCTGAATTTTCCCATTCTATTATTTGCTGAACGTACCAAAAAAAGTGATGAGAACTTTACCCTTCAGTCAATATTTGGGATGTCTGTGTTGACTATAAAACATTATTTCAGAATTCTTGTTTTTTATTAGATATGATAATTCTTTTGACCTTGGTATTAGGAACTGATGCCAGATTATAGATTTCTCAGTATAGGTTGCTTTTATTTAATTAATTTTTAAAGGACACTTCCCTTTGATTCATATGGGATCTATTTCCTCTGACTAAATTTTTGGATTTATACACTTGTCCTCTTGTCCTTTCCTCTTATTTTGTGTTTATCTTCCTTTTTAACCTACTTTTATAAAGGGTGCTGTGATCTTGTTTGGCATCTATACATGTGATTCATTATAGTTTCTAATTAAAATTGAGGTCCTTCTATTATGATTACAGCTGAAGCATTTGGTGTCCCCTTGTGTTGTTCTTTAAAGCATTTTAATTACTGTGTTGGGCTATTGCAGGTTATAATGACTTGTTCATTTTTATTTCATTGTTAAAATTGTGAAATGATTGTTATATGTAGCTGAAGGACATGGGCATTTCCTGTGTCTCTTCTCCTGGCTTTCAGTCATTTTACTGGAAGTGCTGCAATTTAGAGAATTCAAGCCAACTGACAGTATACTATGTATAATTATACAGCTTTTATACCTATATTTTTATATGCTTGTCTTGTATAGTATTAATGATAGAATTGGAGTATATTTTTAGGTAAGCTATATTTCACTGGAATTGGAATTAAGGAAAGATGTGTTGCTAAGAAAAGAGCTCAGTTTCCCCTGCTGAGTTTACCTGCTTTACAAAAGAATAGAATCAATAATCCTAGTCACTTTATGATGTACAACCAGTGGCTAATGCCATTTGTGCCAGCTTAAAGCACCAATTATTTTATGCTTTGGGTACACAGAATCGAACTGATGGTTTTTGAAGGGCACTTTATCCTGTCTTTTTGTAGCATCCTCAAATGTTTGCATTGAGATCAAATGGAATATATTTTTTGTGATTTTTGACCTTTTAATAGTCCTTTAATTTGCATTAAAAGCATCACGTAAGTGACATCTTGTATTTGCTGTAACTGACCTAGTAAAACCTAGCACATTATGTCTGGGAAAGAAGGTAAGGTGATTATACCTTCATCAATTTCCAGAAAAGTCATTATAAGCTGTTCTCAAAATAACATGAACGAAAAATAATCTAAGGTAAAATATTACCTAGTGGAATTAAGCATTTAAAGCTAAAAGCAAATGTTAAATTCAGAACTGCTACTCTGACTTATGTTTGTTATGCTGAAATGAATTGTGGAAGGACTCAAAATCTTGACTGATACTGCTTTCTGAATGGCTTATATTTGCTGGACTAGGAATAGTTAGCTGAGGAAACTTCAGTTTAAAAGGAATGCTCTTCTTGTGAAGACTTCTTTAAAACAGTGTCTTTCTTTCTGCCATGTCTTTCAAAATCTTAGTTATAACTCCCTTTAAATCTCCTGAGTTTTAAATAGTAATTTCCTGTTTAATTAATATTTGTCATGTTGTCTGTAGTCTGTGATTTTTTTCTTGAGCTGGCTGGTCCTGGTTCGTCTGCTCAGTGTGTGCTGTATCTGGTTCTGTCCATCAGTGATCACCGCTAGAAACAGCGTGGGACTGGTTCTCATCGTGGTGGATGTTGGTGGAGCATTTGACCCTGGGACATAGAGGAAACTGTTTCCTTATTTATGTAGTGTGGAGATTAGAATTTAAATACAGTAGAAATGCTTATACAGAGGATGTGATGGAAGCAGTGGTACTGGGAGGGAAGTTTGTAGTAGTGGCAGTTTTGGGGAGGTGGTCCTGGAGTCCATTTTTGGGCTTAATCATGTTTAATGGTTTCTTTAAACATGTTAACTGGTGAAGTTTGCTGATATTAAAGCTAATTTGTCTAGTGGAGCATCTCACAGAGGATGGGGTGAGTCTAAGGATAATAGAAGGGTAGTTGACGGTAAATAGTTTGCAATGCAAAGGAGTTAATACACTGTGGAAGAGGAGGAGGATGGCATGAGGCTTTACTGTGATGAGATAGTACGCCTGCATGAAAGACACGTGAATCTGGAAGGATCAGATAGATGTTGTGTGCAGGGAGTGAAAAAGAGGGATGTACATGGTGCTGGCAAAATTGTATATACACTGGGAACACAGCATGGAAGTCAAGGTAAAGGAAGATGACCTTGAGAGGGAATGTGCTAAACACCAGAGTATGGTGAACCTAGTCATCTGCCTGGGGTAAATGCTTGGAGTTTGGCTTGGTATAACCACAGTAAGGAGAATGGATACCACTGCTGCCAGTATCAATGAATAAAGACTGGAGAAGGAAAATAATTATTTCAGCTGCATGTCAATAGTGATGCAAAGTGCAGGAGTATAAACTGACTATTACCGAATTCAGACCAAATATTTGAAATCATTTTACATTATATAGTGGATGAGAGCCTGAGTGTAATCTGTAAAACTACTTGTTACGATGTTTGGGCACAGCACTTGGTGACATAGGAGGTCACTTTCAGTTGTTTCTCCTCAGGTAGGAGAAACTTTGCTGCCTTTTTAAGCAGAGGTAAAATTTCTCAAGTTTTCCTTAAGTTACAGAACTAATCAAGTCAGCTTTCCTGTGTTTTGTGGGGCGTACTGGCAGCTTTACTAATTTATTGCTACACTTGCCTCAATACTGTGAGTGCAACTTCAATAGTTGGCTGTCATCTTCACAAATATAATAATTAGCATGCAATGCAGTTGAAAATTCAGAGTAGTCAATCTGTTTATGTAGCACTTTGAGAAGAATTATATCTAGAATTAGTCAGATAATTTATGTAAACAGAAACAGAGGTCTGTCTGCAGTATATTCCTCTTATATCCTACTATTTTTAATCCATTCGTAGCCTATGTTAGGACTATAGCACCCAAATGATGGCAATAAGTTCCGTGTAGGTGAGTTATTGTTTATTCAGCTGTACTCAATTTTGGAGTATAAAACAGGGCAAGTGGATAGCAATCCTTCTCCAGAAGACTTCCCATGCTTTCTATGTCTGTGATTCTTGAAGTTAGGGAACTTCAGGCGATGGATACCCTGTGCCTTTGTCCTCAAGTACCTCTTTTCCTTTTCTTACCTTTTTTCCAGGTCATTTCTTGCAGCCATATAAATTATTGGTGTCTGCAGTGTCCTTCAATTTAACAACAGGGGGTTGCTTTTTGGTTTTGAACTCCTGATGATCAATTTTCTTTTCTACTCCCTCATATAAGAAGCAGCAAGTAAGCACTGCTTGTTTGGGAATTTCTCCCCTTGGGTTTTGTACATATTCATCATGGTCCTGCCCTGCGCTTATGTCTCATTTTCTCTTTTCTTGGAAAGGTTAACTCTGGAAACTCAAACAGTGTAGCCCTCTTAGAGCCCACAGGCATGAACTGGATTTGAAGTGGGTTTGCCTGTATTGCTGTATATTCTTTGCTGTAATCCAGAAGTACAGCGTTCAGCTTCCTGGATTTGTCCAGAACCTCTGCAAAGGAACTGTGATTTTAAGTCACCTAATCTTCTGTAATTCTGTGATGGAGAATATATAAATTTCTGACTTCAGTGAGAGAAGTTTTGGATATTCACCCATGCTGATTATGGAATGACCAGCTAAGGCTGCTTCACCCATATTTCCTCTCTCTGTTTACATAGTCTCTTTAATGCCATTTATCCACTGGGTTTGGAAATCAACTTTTTCGGGAGCCTTTGAATTCTGAACACTGTGGAATGTTTTTTTTCTCTAGGTATGAAACATTTGTTTCCAGTAATTTAAAGGGAATGCAAAGTGTACTGAATACATAACTGGAGGAGAACCAACTAAGACTCGAGAACTTCCCTTGTGTGCAGTTTATGTCTGTACATTTTATAGAGAGCTTAATTTTAGTGCCAGGCCACTGAGTATCGTCAGACATTTTTGTGAATTTGGGATATAATAGCATATTTTCAGTAAAATCAAGTGCACCCAAAGTACCTGTTAGCGTAAGAATTTTCTTATATATAGTCTGGTTAAATATTAATGCAAAGACTTTTGCCATTTCACATTTTAGCACATAATTTCTTAAATTTGGTATCACACAGTTTTTTGCATAATTTATATGTAGACATCTGAACATTATGCTGGCTAACTAAATTGTCCTGTTTTACTGAAAGTGTCTGCACAATGTATTCTCAGGACTGTGTGCCAGGAGCTATCTGTTCAATATTTGAATGAAAGAATTGCATTTTTGCATTGGAAAGGGTGACAAAAATTAAAATCCCCTGAGAGATTCTGTTTGTTGCAGTGCACTAATTACATGCACTCTTTAATATGTGCTGGGCCAGTAGCAGCATAATGTTTCCCTCTACTAGTAGATTGGTCAAAGAATGTTAGAGATGTCTTTTTGACCTACTTTCTTTTTTAATTTAGTTCAATATCTTGTTGGCCAAAAAAAGTAAACCTGTGTGATTCTATTTTTGTGTGTGCATTTAAAGAAATCCTTTTAAAGAAATCCTGTGTGTCATAGCGGTATTCTTTATAATGGGTAGTTGTATATGATGATGATGAACTCTTCAACTCAAGTACGTACTTTAGTCAAAGATTTTGTTTGTAAACTAACAGATCATATCTCAGAGGTACCACTCTATATCGGTTAATACAGCAGACTTAATACATCAGTGTAGAAGAAATAACATTTCACAAAAGCTTTTATATCTCTCACAGAAGTGTTAATGAATTTACTGTATCAGGATATTTCTAACAGCTGAGTCAGAATTCAAAGAGACCAGAATTTAAATATACAATATCACCCCCTTATTTTAACTTTGACTTGAGGAAGTGTTTTCTTTCTGTACTGACTCAGAATTATTTTCTGAGTTTCTACTCTTCAAGTGAGTCCATTTCATCTAGCAGCTCCCAGAGAAGAAAACCTTTTTTTGCTCCCAGCACAATAGCCACTTCTATCAACTGGAGTGCTCCTTTGTGGATAATACTTGGCTTGCTTTATTTTCCACAGCTTGTGAACACATCTTAAATACTGGGGGAGTATGTGTACACTTTTCTGTTCAAGGATAATTCAAGCTAAAATGCATGTGGGTGCATTCAGCTTTCTTAAACTGCACCTTGAGATTTTCATAAATTTTCTGAATTAGTAATTTTTAATAGGGACAGCAACCTTTCCTGCTCTTGTCATTTGACCTATGGATTCACCGCTTCTTAAAATTGTGTTGCACAAATGAAAGTGAATCAAATACTGGATTAAACCCAGTAATTTCTCTGCCTTGTAATAGCTTACAGACCTTCAATTTATTTCAAAAGAGGTCTGTCCCTCTTCAGAAACATCCCTCCTATGCTGTCGAGGATGCAAAAGGCGCAATTTGACAATTTATTTTGGGCCTTTTACTTCTCTTTCACCATTAGAGAACAGAGTAATAAAGATCTATTGTTGGTGACGTTTCTGTGATTTCATTTTGGGGCAAAAGTGCACAGTTTGGCGTTTGGAGGCATCCTTGCAGAAGCTTTTGAATTTGGAATTAAATTTTAAGCCAAGTGGTTAAAGTTTAGGAGTTACTCCAGGTATCTGATAAAGATTCAGGATTTTTAGTAAATTGTTTCTGAAGATAAAAACTAATTTACAGCCTGTATTAAAGAAAAAATATTATAGTTAATCACAGCTACTGTCTGCTGCATTTATTATAAAACTTCCATTAACAGGAGGCATTCTGTGCATCAATGGCGGTCATTTACAAAACACGACTTTAGAAACTCAATTAGTTTATGTTCTTTAATTTTAGATCTGAGTGAAAAAGCAACCCATCTGTTTTAAGTCACAATTAGACATGATTTATTTTTGTGTATAGTAAAAATGTGTTAAATATCAAAAGATTGGAAAATGAAAAATCATATTGTTTCTTTATTCTTAATTATTTGTGAGCGGGTTTTCTCACCCAGTGATAATTTCTTTGTCTCCTGGGATGTTTGTTTTTTCCTCCATCAGGGACGTTGGCAAATGCTTTGTTGTGCTGGGGAAAAAATGTTCAGCTTTTAATATTTTATCAATTCCATTCGGCCAAAGGCRCCAGCAGTAACTGGTCACCAGTCCTCAGGGTTTTGTCTTCACCCTTATCATATGGGAACATTATAAATTATGTATAACACTAGATGCTACTCAATAAATGTCTAATTTATGATAGGTATTTTTGGCTGACATTAATTCTCCACTTGAACAATTAATTAAGTTGTATTTTTTAGTTTTATGATGTGACTCTTTTATAATACCAAGGAATATCTGGGTGCATTTTGAATGTCAGAGCTGCAAGGCAACATGAATCACAGCTTCTTTCTTTCTTTCTGAATGCTTGAGAACTTTTCAATTCATCCATGACCAGAGTCAGATTTCCCAGTTTTGTTTTGTAGTGTCTTACATGTTGTGTCGTCTGTTCATCTTGCTCAGATGTATCTGTAGTTGGAATTTTTTAGACAGTATCAATATTGACAGCATTTTGTACTTTGCAGGGAAATGAGATACTACACATCTGCTTTCTTCCTTTAGACTTGCAAGTTGCTGTACTTGGGAAAATAAATATAACAATCTGTCTGTTGTTTTTTCTTACAAACAATGTAGTGTCTTTTTGGCTCTGGAGAAGGTATATTGATGACTTGGAAAAGGAGTAGTCACACAGCTGTCAGAAAAGTTATTTTCTATTTTTACTAGCACCAGGAGAAAAGTGTGCTCCTTATAAAACACAGAAGCAATACCTGCTGACATTGCCTCTGCTTCACGGATTGTCAGGGCTTAGCTCTTTTACATAGAAAAACACATTTGTCTTGAAAGATAGCGTGTGCATGCATATTCACAATCTCTGTTGTTGTTATCTTCCAGGCCTAAAAGCCAATAGGATTTTGTTTCAATTTGAAAACTAGACTTTTTTAAATACTAAAACTTATTTCAAAGCTATAATTAATTTTTTATTTATTGCATAGACTGTTGTGTAGTACATCATACAATACTTTATCAAGACCGAAGTCTCCCCCTTGCAGTCCTGCTGAATGATGCTTCCACCTATGGATGGCTCTACAACGTGGCCCAAAGGAATTCTGAAGAATTGAAATCATGTGCTGCCGACTATTTCTTACACTTATTTACTGTTGGCAGTGCTTCTCTTACATTGGATGATATTTTCACTGCTTAGGTTTACTGAATTTTCAGGTGTCTGGGTTTTTTGTTGTGCAAGGTTCAGCTTATTTAGAAGACTGCTGAAGAGTTTTCAGTTTTCTATTCTTTAGCTGTGCTGGATTCTGAGGAGTTTTAAATTCTCCTTACCATTATGCAAGGTGTTGCTTTTAGACAACATTGCTTTGTTGCACTCTTGATTGACATTCCGTATCTGGTATAATTCAGCTGTTTGTCTGGTTCCCTTCAAATAACACCTTCACAGATTTCTTCAGCAGCAAGCTTGGAATGCT
Organism: Amblyornis subalaris; assembly: GCA_018881555.1. Classification (NCBI taxonomy): domain Eukaryota; kingdom Metazoa; phylum Chordata; class Aves; order Passeriformes; family Ptilonorhynchidae; genus Amblyornis; species Amblyornis subalaris. The sequence continues at coordinate 7,389,540 of JACAXG010000031.1, read as the reverse complement.
TACCAGAAATAAAGAAGTCATGTTTAAAATGTAAAACCAAAAAATCCTAAAAAATTGCTCTTTCTTTGATGTGATATTACAGAGAAGAAGTTACATTAAATGTGGTTTAGAAAGAGAAGGAAGCGGGAGTATTTCTTGGCACATCCTAATAAAACAGACTTTTGTCCTTTATAGGAACAAACCTTGGCTCTGAGGAAAGAAGGGATAGGTGTTGTGTTAGATTCTGAACTGCCTCATCTCATTGGCATTGATGATGATCTTCTCAGTACTGGTATCATCTTGTACCACTTGAAGGTAAATACACATCTGTGTTTCCACAGCCTTTATATGCCTTGTGATTTTTTCAGTGGAAAAATTGTAGTATTGATTTGCTATCTAAATATAGTGCTCATTATATTACTATAGTAAGAAAATCTCCGTATGATTCTCTGCTGTAGTAAGAAAAGCTCTTAAGAGGTTGCAACTGATCAAATTAAAATATCTGTTTAGGTTTATCCTGAAGGTCAACTGGTTAACCAGAGATAGGTGTTTCATATTTTTATCCGTGTATTGGTTTGTCATTCATGTAATTATAAAGCTTAACCTTAAAATCTGAATCTAGATTGTCTCAAAACTACAAAGGTGGTTCTGCACGACACAGTTGAAGCTTGAATTTGTTAATAATATTGTAAAATAAAGACTGTGAAAGCATTCTGAAAATGGTACCTGATTCCTTTTTTCATGTATGTTTAAATATATATTTCATTTAGGTTACTCTGAGAAGTGGAAGGATAAATTATATCCTTGTAGGGAAGATAGGGAGATTCCAATTGAGAATAATGTGTGTTTCTCTTTTAATTAGGAGGGCCAAACATATGTTGGCAGAGAAGATGCTGTGACAGAACAGGATATTGGTATGGAATTTGGTATTTTTATATTCTTTCTTCTTCCAGAATTCTAGTATGGGAACGAAGCTGCTTTTTTTTCCCCCTTTTTCAGTTGTTCTGTGTTCTTGCATATTTTAATTCTTAGAAAATGTGAGAGCTGAATTACATGGGATTTGCTTCAAAGAGCATGACTTCTAGAATAGCTTGAGGGCTTTAAGTATATTCATATACTTGTTGCCAATTTATTTCTTGCTTCTCTTGAAATAGCATCTTGTAAAAATACTGTCCTTTTTCAAATAGCACCTGTCACAATTACGGCAAAGTCATTCTCTTCACCTTTGTTTAATGACAGCATTGTTATATTGATGCCTAAAGATTTTTGCTTTTTGTATATCTGTAGCTTTATAGATTTTAATATATAGCTATATAGTTTCTAACACTTTGTCACTTTAGCACAGTAGTTGCACTTTCTTACATATTATGCTACCTTTTTGGAATTTTGTTTAGTCTTGCTTTTTAGTCTAGCAAGAACACTTTGTTTTGCATCATACATTGTAGACATAATAAAATGTAGGGTTAGAAGACTGGGGAGGGGCTGCAATGGGGCGGAACCCGGGGGGAAATTACCTAACCAACTGCTCTTCTAATTTGTTAGATATATTAATTAATTAACATTATAAAATTGCACAAATCTGACTCTGGGTGTGCATACAGCCATATTATGCACCTGAAAGCTTTCAATTAAAGACTTGCTTTTATATTATCATTTTGATATTGTTTGGAAAAGTTCTTTGTTTTATTCCAGGCAACAATATTATATGTAAGACAGTCTTTGGACTTAAGATTTGTCTTTAAAAAAAATTCTGAAAGTTGGTAAAAATCCACTGATTTTCTTATTGATTTCTTACCAAAGCAACTAACTGCCACATCTGGACTGTCCTGTCMCATAAGTTTCATGTAAGTTCCTGGAAGGCAGTTTCATTAAGTAAACTGCACCCTTTAATTCTTGGGTGAGAGTCTGAGAGTCAAATAACTTAGTTTGGTATATTTTCATGCGTCAAAAGTTGCCTGCATTTAAATTACTATAATAAATTCCATGAAACTACCAAACTTGTGTTGCTTTGGGCTATTAAATGATAGATATAATCATACATTATTTGAAGAAAAAATGGAAAGTAGCATAACTGATTGATAAAAGCCCTGAATATCATAGGACGTAAGAACTTTAATTCAGCCATCCCTCTTGTCTACAATGGCATATTACATCCTGTCTTTTCAGATTTAAGCATGGTTGCTTTAAGGTCTAGAAGTTTTCATTATTTCCTGGTGAAACTGGTCAAAGAATCTCTCTCTACAAATATGTAAATTGAACTTTTCTGTGTTTTATTGGAAAAAAAAGAGCATTTGCTAATCAGGTATCAAAACATAGGAAGAAAGAACATTACACCAAAAAATGCAAAACCAACCCAGCACACTTCTTTCCACTACAGTAAAACATTTAAGGCATGCAGGATGTGATGAAGGAAGAAAGAAAAAATTGTCCAGAATGAAGAGAAAATATACTCTCTGATATGTAGTGCAATGTGTTCTTATTAGCATGCTAATCTTACTAGTTGTGAGGAGACTAATTGTGTTATATTTTTTTTGTGTGTGTTTAGTTCTTCATGGCCTTGATTTGGAAAGTGAGCATTGCATCTTCGAAAATCTCAATGGTACTGTGAACCTCATCCCACTGAACAGAGCACAGTGTTCTGTGAATGGTATTCAGATTACAGAGCCCACACACCTCAACCAAGGTATTACCTACCCTAATGTCATTTTTTTATGCAGCTTCTTTGCTTCTTCCTGGCAACAACACTGAAAAAAATCTGTATGTATATAAAAGGGTTATTGTTTAACTAATTTTAATTTCATGTCTTCTCAGCTACAGCCCAAAACCATCAGGAAAGCTGCGGTGGTTTTGTTCTGTCAAAGAATTGCCATGTGGTGAAAAGAGAATTCTTTATTAATTTCAACCGCTTCATAATCTTGGTTATGATTTGATAGTTACTCTTTGACTTTGTTCATTTTTACACAAAGTGAACTCCATGCCAGATTGCTTATGTTGCTGTAATGTTAAGGAAAAGAATATAAATCTCTACAGGACTAAAATAAGGCCAGAGACACCCCTGGCCCCCTCCCCGAGCTTCAAGTTGGTCCTACTTAATACTGTTGCCAAATCTTCTTGTACAGGAGGAGATTGAGCTGGAGTATCTGTTCACTGTAGGGAAATGACAGAAAGGGGGAGGCTAACCCTTAGGGAGGAAGTTTAGAGAATTACAATTCTAATATAAAAGCTTTAAAATCTGGAAGTGAAAAAGCAGTAAGGACAGCTGGGAACAAAGGTATATTGTGTTGGCCTGGAAAGGACTGACTGACAAATGAGCTGGTGAGTGCTGCAGCAGAGCTTCAGGATGTTTTATCTTCCAGAAGCACCCAGAATATCTTCCCATTTAGCAAAGAGCAGAAAAAGACCTGTTTAGGAATGAGGCTGTGACACAGCTCAGCTGCTGAAAAACAATCGCACTTTACTTCCCTGGAAAGAAGCCTTCTGAGTAAGCTTAGCCTAACAAAGGAACAATGCACTGTTAAACAAGGGAAGTCTTGCATCCTTTCTGAACTCTTAACAAATATTTCAAAAGACTGCTTGCAGAAAGTAAGGAGTTTTGGTGTAGAGAGGGGACGTTTGACTTATTTTTTTTTAGAGTGCCTATTTCTTCATGTGAAATGAGAGGTATATGTGCTTGTTTCTATTACAGATAGGGGGAATAAAAAAGCCCAGCCCCTTGGTCTTAGGCTTGAGTAAATCTCATGCATAAATTGTTAACAATAGGAACATTGACAGTAATAGCAAATAACACTGCAAACAATAAAAATTGAGTTGTGATTAATTGTCTTTATCCTGCTGCATTTTGAAGGCAGAAAATGTTCAGTGTGCCTCAGAAGAAAATTGCAGTTTGGATGCTATTTCCCTCTTTCAGATGCATGTAGCAACTGGATTTTTGTACTGCTAAAAGTGGAAACATGACTTTTTTTCCTTGCAAATTTCTTTAGACAGAAATTTGCAAATCAAAGGGGAAAGGGCTGCCTAGGGTTACTAAATGGTGAAAAACAGCTGGATAAGCTGACCTTTTGTGTGTGTAGGCAGACTGAGTCTGAGAGGAAGGTGGCAGCTGTGACATTAGGTGTGCAAAACTGATGAAATCACTAGTACTTGTACGCAATCCATGTATCGCAGCTGTGTTAGCATTTAGTATCACAGCATGAAGTGCCAGCCTCCTTAAATATCCGCTTTTAGGTAATGCTGATTAACTGCTGATATATTTAAATGTTTCCGTTCATCATTAATAGCTGTTCATTTGAAAATGTGTTAAATTTTTAGACCATCATGGAATTAAAAAAACATACGAGGCATGGTAATTAATTGCCACTTCCTTCTATGGATTTCTTCCATCATTTGCAAATTTTGGCTAATGTGGCCTCTTTTTGTAAATGTAACTGAACTACAATATTTTGTTACTTGTAAAAACATACGGTAGGATTTCTAAAAGTAACTGAGTTAATATTCACAATTAAAGTTTGTCCTTTACTTTAAGTATATTCTCACCTTGGAACAAGTTTTCAGGGTTTTGGGCCAAACTGTGAACCCTTCTGTACTTAAAAAAGAAACCTAGGAGTTATTCAAATGATCCATGATCTGGGATTGACTCTCATGTGCTTCCTGTTAAATCTCTTTCTCCTGTCCTCTGTCTTCCTTTAAATTTATGAAGACAGGGACACATATCTATAACTACTAATTCTGATAATTTAATTAATTTATTTAAGTTGCTTCCACCTAGTGAAGTGGTCACAAATGTTTACAATTAATTATTTTTATCTTCACTTGAAAGTAACTGAAGGAATTTCATACAGATTTATGAAAGGTAATTCTTTTTAAGATTAGACTGATGTAAACTGCTGATGTGATCCAAAACTGAAGGGTTGTGTAGATAGCAAGAAGTCACTGTGGTGCTTTTTGCAATTTATTTGCTAAGACTGGATAACCTGAGTTGATCTTCCTAATTAAGCTGATTTTAAGAGAAGCATTCCTAGCTACGGACAGCATTTCATTATCAGATGGTAAGAATTTGTAGTGATCAGTTTAAGTGCAGTTTTTTCATATCGTGAGTGTAATGGAGTCCTTTTTCTTTTTAAAAATGCTTCGTACCGACCGACAGATAAATGCTTGGTTCTGAGGTGGTGAACTTGGAAGACTTCCATGTTATGACAGTAGTGAGACATCACTGACAATATACTTCTTAGTAGGGAAGTATTAATCTTGGTACCATTGTCTTTAAAATATGATAAGAATTACTCAGAATCTCATTATTTGTGACCTATACCTTAACTGATTAAATACAATAATAAATGTGCATTAAGCAATATTAATTATTCAAGGTTCTTCCCTCAGAAAATAGCTGTTGGGTGTAAAAGTCTAATAATCCTGTTTTGAATGACAATTATCTTCAGTGTTTCGCTTGGAGAAGAAAAATGTAAGACTACAGATAATGGAGATCTGGAGCTTTTAGTGTAGTTGGATTCAAACCTGATCAGTGATCAGTAGTGGATGGACAAGTTTGTTCTTGGTCACATTTTTGGATGTTCCTGTTGAATCTGTACCTACCGGTGGCTTCCAAGGTAGCACTGTTGAAGACTGTATAGATCAAACTGGGGCAGCTGCTTCCTCTCCCTATGTTTTTTATTTAACTGAACTCCATGAACATGATTGACCTTTGTGTCAATCATATTCGTGTAGTGTGTGAATATGTGTGGGTTTTCATTTCTGTTTAAGTAGGAAGAGGAAGGAATACACTGTATACATCAGTTAAGGTAGCTGTGGCTATGCATGGTTATACACTTGTCAAAATGCATTTTCATTTTGTTCTTGCTTAATGGAAGTCTTTGTTTACATGTTGCGTGTCTGAAAAATTACATGGTACTTCCAGGTGCAGAATGTTGTCAGTGAGTGGTATGAGTTTTTCTCATCAGGTGCTGTGATATTACTTGGAAGAACCAACATGTTTCGCTTTAACCACCCCAAAGAAGCTGCTAAGCTAAGGGAGAAAAGAAAGGTGAGATTAAATCAGTATTTGGTAAATTTTAACCTTTTCACAATTTTATTTCTAATATAGACATGCCTAGATTGTTGTATAATGCCTTTTTTCATTTGCTTCACATACTTTAGTTAATATTTCATCAAAGTAAGAGTTTTTAAGCATATCATTGCTTGTCTAATACATTTATTTTATGGTCTATTGTTAGAGTGGACTGCTGTCTTCCTTCAGCTTGTCTATGACTGATCTTTCTAAATCTTGTGAGAACCTGTCAGCAGTTATGCTTTATAATCCAGGGTGAGTATATTCTAAAATACAGTTATTATAATTCCAATCATTTTTCATTTTAGGTGTTTGAAGTGTTCCAGAAGCATTATGACTAAAGCAGTTCAGCAAAATAATGACATGGCAAATTTTATGTTTGTACTTTCTTCAGAATTGCAAGTTAACAATTTTTCCTGAGAAAAATGAGTTTTGAACTGAAAATTAAGATTTCTTGAGTTCATATAATACCAATACAAGCATAAAAAGGCTGAGAAATGAATGTATTGTGTTCTCTCTCAGTACTTCTGAGTAAGTGGCCAAGTTAGGTTATGGAAAAAAGTTTTATGATACGGTTACAATGATGTAGCATGCTTATGGTAGAGAAGCTGTTTTTAGTGATTTTTTCCACTGTTCCTAAAGTGACTTACAGAGAATTGATAGTGTTTTGTTCTAATTTTTTTCCATAGCTAGTGTCTGTGTTTTGAATTGAGTGTGAGATGAGGCACTTTAACCACCTATGTGYTTTTGAAAAATTGACTGTAAATTGAATTACAGCCTGGGATAGTGCAGCTTTATGCGTGAGTTTTACTGTGGGATTGCTCTTTCTCCGTTGGAATTTAGGAAGATTGGACAGGTAATAATAACTTCGAGTTAAATGATGTCTGAAATACAGGGAATGTGTGTAATAACACTGCTTCAAGTGTGACTGTTACTCTTTTGCTACTGAGCTACTTACAGACGTCTCAAGATTGTGAGCTGCTTGCTGATATATTACATCTTATTTTCAGACAGAGATGATGAAGATCAAAAAAAGCATACGTATATTTTTCTATTTCCTTAGCTTTTCAATAGTTCAGTCTAAAACTTACAGTGACAGTTGCTAGTATTATGCTTTCTGTGAGCTGGGGAAAGTTCCTGGCTGTTGTTTGTTACCTCTGGTTATTAGTGAGCTGTCCTGGGCTTTTCCCCGACTGATAATGTTATTCTGCTATAATACTGTTATGAATAATTGCATTATACTGGATAGTGCTGACCTTGACTCTGCAGTCAGCAAAGAGTAGGACAGATTGTTTCATCATTGCCTCACCAGTCTCTCAGATTTACAGCAAAATATAATGGCATTGACAAGGCCTAGTTGAAGGTGTACTTAAAAATTATTTCCCAACCCAAGAAGTCATACTGTCTTCAGATAATGCCAAATCCATGCCTTACAGAAAGGATTTTTCCTGTAAACCTTATGAAAAAAGAAAAAAAAGAGGAAGAGAGAAGGTCTGGAAGTCTGAAGAAGTTACTTGATTGTCTCTGAGGGAGCAGACTGCAAATTCTTCTGCTATGGGGAAGATAGCTTTTTTTTTCCTTATCAGTTTGTATCTTGCCTTGCTTTCCTGGAAATCAAACAGTATGGATAATATTATTAGATTGTCAAGATATATAACAGTTTTTAGAAATAGTGCCATTTTTCCCATCTAACACTTCTTGTGACTTTTCCTTTCTTGGGTGTGATTGCGAGAGTACTCTTGCTCTTGAAATTGAGAATAAGATTAGGTGAAATACTCATCATACTCCTGAATACTTCATGCCTGTGTTTTATTAAACTATAAGCAGAGGGTTATTATTGATATTCTCCCACTAGTCTGCTTTCAGTTAATATTTGTGAACTGTCTTGGAGGAATAGATACTTTTCCTGCTTAATTTGTAAACGCAAGAAAGGATTATGCTTAAGGCTCATAGTGCATAAGGAATGCAGGTAACTTGTTTGTGAGCAATAAAACCTATCTGAGATTGTTCCATAGTCACTGTAATGTGCATGTTTCTCTGAGTGAGGAAACTTGTGAATCATAGGATCATTTGGGTTGGAAGGGACCTTTAAAAATCACGTAGTTCCAACCTCCCCTGCCACAAGCAGGGACATCTTTGACTAGATCAAGTTGCTCAGAGCCCCATCCACCCTGACCTTGAATGTTTCCAGGCACGGGGCATCCACCACCTTTCTGGGCAATCTGTGCCACCCTCATTGTAAAAAATTTCTTCCTTAAATCTATTCTGAATCTACCTTCTTTCAGTTTAAAACCATTACCCCCTTGTCCTATTGCAGCAGCTCTGCTGCAAAATCTCTCCCCATCCTCATTCAAGTACTGACAGGCTGCAGTGAACTCTCCCTGGAGCCTTCTCTTCTCCAGGCTGAACAACCCCAGCTCTCTCAGCCTGTCCGCATAGGAGAAATGCTCCAGCCCTCTGAGCATCTTTGTGGCCGTCGTCTGGACTTGCTCCAACAGTTCCATGCTCTTCCTGTGCTGGGACCCAAGAGCTGGCACAGCTCTCCAGGTGGGGTCTCACCCAAGCAGTCTTGGGGCAGAACCATCTCCCTTCATCTGCTGCCCACATTGCTTTGGATGCAGCCCAGAACACATTTCATATAATCGATGCCAACCTACACATGGTTCATGCATTGTGAAGGTGAGTGTTGTCCTAACAGATCAGTGATTTTAAAAAAACACCTGTGCACCACACCCCCAATCCTGCAAAAAAACCCCCAATCCTGCAAAAAACTCCAAACCTCAAATGTAATTTTCTATCTGCTTTTATACTGCTGCAAAGAAAAGGTAGGCTCTGAAGGTTGCACAGCAGTTTAACTGAGCCCTACAAATCAATAGAAGAAAGCATCTTCCATAATTGATACGTCTTTATGGACAGCAATTTGGCAACTGCAGCTTTTCAGCTTAGGCTGAGGTTCCTTGACAATTTTAAATTTATTTATGTTGATGCTAACGCTGTTTTTTTAACATCTCTTTGTAACAGCACTGGGATTTTTCTGATCATGTGGTGAGGTTGTCACAAAGAGATAATTGTGCAGAAAGTGTTATTTTAAGGGGAACAGAGGACTGGGATAAATGCAAGTTAAACAAAAGAATATGTTTTGAATAAAGCAGACCCCAAACTCTACTTCCAGCTAAGAATGCTGCCAAGCAAGTGCAGTGCTACAGTGGTTATTCTTCTGAGTGGTGACTATGTTCAGCCTGGATGAACATTCAATAAATCGTATCTCTGAGTATCAAAGGCAGGGTAATTTTACCCAAGAAGTTAAGTTGAGTGGAGCATCTTGCATTCTGGAGAAGTGCAAAATGGAAAAGAATATCCTACACTAAATCTAGTTTGTTGGGAATTTTTTGTTTGTTTGTTTGTTTTGTCAGGAGCAATGCTATGACCCTTTCCTACAATAGATTGGAGTATCAGTTTCTCACAACATGATGCTATACTGCCCACCACCAGTGCAGGCCAAGATTAAGTAGCTGGCCCTTTGGGTTTTTTCTGTGCAATTTTTGTAGCTGACTAGCGTTCTGCCTATTGTTAATTTAGCCTTTTCAAGACTGCTTTTTCGTCCAGTTTCAATACTGATAACCTAAAGAGGTAGCTAAATTTGCAATTTCCGTAGTTTGCAATTGAGATCTGGTAAGATCTAGCTTCTTTAGCAACCAATGGCAGAAGAGCTTGTGGGGTATTACCTTCAGTTGCTGTGAAAGCAATGTGATGGATCTCCTTTACTGTATCTGTATCTTTTCCATGTGAAAATCAGCATTGTCCTTAATAGTGTTTTCAGAAGGGTGGTCTTTTCTTGTGTGTGCTTTTTTGTTTGGCTGTTGATTTCCCATATGTGGGAAACTACCTTGTAGCATAAAATTTTGGCTTAATGTACAAAATTCTTTGTTCTACTTCTTCCCAGTCTTTAGTCTGGTGTAATGCAACACTGCTTCAGATAATAAGCTTTGGATAAAATAGAATTTTGCATGTAGATTTATGCTGAAGATTTCATTTGTAGACCTTTTGTTAGCTACATGATACTGTAACTGTAAAACTGCTGATGAGAAACCTTGGTCTTGTCACGGATTTAGTATGGGGGTTTTGTTTTCTTTTGTTTTTTAAATTAATCTCATGAATTGAGCTACTGAACAGCGTTGTAACATCTCTGTAGTCCTGCCAGTACTCAGTCTTTCCTAACAGATGTAGTACCAGATTGCAGTTTTGTGCTGTGTAAATTAAGCTACTGTAGTACTGTGCTAGTAGAACTGACTTTCTTTCTCTGCAGCTTATCTACACTGCTCTTATCCCTAGATATGACACATTTTCCAGGGAAATGCTGTGTATTTAATTCAACACTGATCAGATTAAGTTCCTTTGTGGTAGATCTACAAAAGAAGAAAGAGTGGATTCTAGTCTTTAATATCTGTATGTTTCTTTTTAATTTCAAGCTAATACGCTTTTTTCTATTCACAATAGTGCTCACATTAATAAAGGGAATAGAGGTTATGTGAAAAAGATTTTTATTAGGATAGACTAAACCGGAAAACATCAGTCTTGTGCCTGTGCTTTGTAAAACTGATAGTGATTTGTTATAGCCAGTGGTTTTCGTTTTTTTTCTTCTGTGATGCTAAGATTTTTTTTTACTAGCTTTTTAAAGAAACAAGGTTACTGCAGTCTGCCTCCCAGATTCTCTCCTGTCCTGAAGTAACTTTGAGCCCATGATGAGTTTGAAGCAAATATTCCAGAGGTCTCAAAAGTGGTGAACTCCTAAATATATTAATACGCAGACAGCTAAGGAAGACCAGCATCATTCTTACCCCTGCAGAAGAAAGGCTGCAGCATGAGCACCTTAGAGAATGGAGACACTGTGAATAACCTCATTGTCGGAGAGCCTTCGGTGGAGCTCAGACCATCTTAGGGACCTCTAGGCAGCAATAACTCTCGTCTTCATAGGAGTATTTAGTGGTCTAAAATGCATTAAATGTGTGGTATTAAGACACCTTAGTGTTGCATTTGGAGGCTGTTGATGGGAGTGGTAATGATGATCCATATTTTGCTTTGGGAAAGAGCCATTTTCACTGAAGAAAGAACCACTTCTGCACAGTTCATTCCTTTTTCTTGAAAAATTTTTTGAGCACCTTCAGCTTCGTTTCAGTGTAAGGTAAAACTGATTGTCATGACACCACTGTTGAAGGTGTTAGGGACAATACCTCAAAGAGAAAATGACAGAGTTTTTAATCACTGATCTATTTCTGTATCAGACTGATTGCTGTGATGGTTCATTTTCTTTGTATCAGATCTCAGTCAAACGTTAGTTACCATTTTTATGCTTATATAAAATATATCCGCCAAATTATGTGTTTTATAGGACAGTCAAAAGACCAAGACGTTTTGCGTTGGGTTTTGTATGTTATCTTAACTGATTTAACATTGTACATTGTAACATTAACATTGATTTAACATAACACAATACTTCATTGTGGCTTAACCAAGCATGGGAATACACTTAAATTGTTCTATGCCAACTGTCTAAGCAAAGATGGTCTATGTCTCACCGCGCCCAAAGTAAACCTGCGTTTCCACAACTCAGAGCTGTATTCCCCAGGGTCTGTATTGTTTTGGACTGAAATAATCATGGCACTTTGTCAGCCAAGCCCTAGGTAAGAAGCGATAGCTAGAAGTTCTGAATTCCAGATAGCAGGCCATAGCCAAAGGCAGAAATGTTGAGGTACAGCTTTAAAAAAAAAGGRGTGGGGGAAGGAAAAACCAAAGCACATGGTAACCATTGAATTAAAGTTTTGCTTTGTGTATGCCCCCAAGATTGCTGTTTGTTCCCTCTGGATTTTGCATCCACTTTGTGGATTTCTGCAGCATTGCTGCTGCAGAAATTGTGATCAAACTAAAAATACTAAGTTATCATCATCTCTCCTTGTGCTGTAAAGTGCCCACCTTAGTTTAATACAAATATGAAGGGACTCTTGGTGAGACAGTTACATGAAAGCTCTGAATGCCTGCAGCTGGGTATAAAAATTTACATTGGCTAATCTCTTTGGGATTGTAGAAGACATTTTTAGAAATGAATTTGTGAGAAGCAGGGAAAAATGAAATATGGAATTTGTTAAAGTAGTCATTCTCCATTACATCAAGCCATTGTAAAGATGCTTCTTGAATATGTAGGAATTAAAGTTAGTTACAACAGCTTTATAAATGTTAGCTTATTGGTGTAGTATTTGCTTATTTCCAAGGACAATTGCTTTTTCTTGTATGCATTTCTACAACTTTAGAAAGAAATATTAAAAATACCTTATTTTTAAAAACCTATCTATGTAATTGTGGTCATGATGTCTTAAACTGCAGTTTGTTGAAAACTTGAAGTAAACTTGTGGTGCACTACTGGATTTTTTTCAGTATTTATGGACTGTTTCACTAACCTGCACATCCTTAAGCTGTAACAAGCCCAAAATAACTGAATATTTGTGTATTTGGTTGAGTAATTTAATCCATATATAGGTTCTCTCTGCCTTTTTAATATTTGTTATTTAAAAGTTCCTTAAATAAAAGATAAATATTTCGTATGAAATTAAAATAAGAAAAATACTTCTGTGCAATTGTAATAAAAACTGATATTAAAAAATGACATAAAATGCTCTCCCGTGATTATTCAGAACCTTGTCAAACTAAATACATAAAAATCTCAAAATATTTTAAATAAATGGGTTTGAATTGTGTTCTGTGCTTCAGTGTTGCATCTTGCGGTTTTTCAACCCCACTGATCACATCCTAGGAATGTTTGGGATTTTTTCTTTTTCTCGTAAGGAAATGGCAGAACTATTAATACACACTACTGTAGTTTTGTAGCACTTTCCCTTCTCAGAAGTGGCCAAGTTCATAAACCATAGGATGAGGAGAATCATTTTAACTGTCATTGGCTTTGAAAAATGTGTTTAGAAAGAATAATTATTTGAATTTGACTTCTGAGCTGCAGTGTGATGAATGTTCTATGAATCTAACGAATTTAACCTCTAATAAAACAAAGTGCTGTTGATTTTAAATCAATATTGCTAATATGTTTTTTTCTATCAATTCCTTTCTCAATTGATCACTCTGTTTCCCCCTGCCTCCCATGGCAGTCTTTTCCCTGTAAAAGGACCGATCTGTCTAAGGTAGAGAAATTAAATTTCTATATATTGATTGCCATGTCTGCATGTAGTTAACTCACAGAGGCTATGCTAATCATTTATATGTCTTGCTTAACTTTCCTTTAAAAATATTTTTTCCCCAGAAATTAATTTATATTTCCATTTAAACTCATGTCAGCATGATATCTAATTTGTAACTTTAATGAAGGAAGTGTTTTCTGTTCTTGTAGAAAGTAGTTTTACAAAACTTCATTTATATCATTGTTATCATCTAGACAGACAGCAAATTGCATCAAATCTTCCTATGTTTGTGATATTCAGGAAACAACCATTTTACTGTTTTGGTTTTTTTTTTTTTTGAATCAGGCTAGAATTTGAGAGACAACAACGAGAGGAGCTTGAAAAATTAGAAAGCAAAAGGTAACATTGTTCTCTGTGGTATTTATGTGTGTATGTGTATCTATATATACCTGTTACAGACTGATTTAAATCACAAATTTGGAATCACAGTGTTACTCAGCAAGCAGACAATCCTGAATAGCTGAATTATAGTTAACTGATATTTAGCAAAGAAACTCTGGAATACAAAGGTGTGAGGAGGATAAATTGTACAGATGAAATGTATTACCCTTGCTCTTAATATTCATGGTGTTATTTCAAAAGATGGCAAATTACATTCTTTATTCAGATCTCTTTTTTATGGTTTATTTGCCTTTGGATTGAATCGTGATAGGAGAAACTCACGTGTTACATTCTGCTTCTCTTAAATCAAGCTGTGGTGTGGAATGGGCATACTAATCATGCTTTTCAGAACATTATGTGGAACTTGGTTTGAAATACAAAAGAAAGCATCGTTGTCAGCTGGCAAACTGAGCTGATTGTTCTGGCTCATAATACCTGCTAAGACTATCGAAGTGATAGCTGTGCCTTGTTGTAGATCTCAGCACTGATTAGAGTCACAAGCTGAAAACTTTCTGCCATCTCAGCTTTAGATGGCATACTCCATTTTGATAGAGCTCTTTACATAGTTGGACTAAGTGAAGTAAACTCAGAAAAATCCTGAAGCTCTGGAAGATGCTATTCAGCAACTAATGCAGCATAGGGTCACTCATATTTATTCTTTTTTTGTTGTGTTGATGGAATTTGAATTCAGATTGTGCTGAAGTTGATTTGCATGTCCTTTAATTCACCTGATTTCTTGCAAAGTAACCATTTGACTTGCAGATTGTCTCTACCTGTATTATGGGGATAATGGTGACCTTCAAGTAAGAGAGATTACACAGGACATAATAATTTGTCTTAAATTTTATAATTCTGTTTATCAATAATTCAATTTGAGTTACCTAAAGTGAAAACACTGCTTTAATTCATCTGTTGGCTTAAATTTGGTGAGGCAAATTGCTAATCAAGTCCTTTAATACAAGTTTTTGTGTATGACAATGTCATGTATGTATGTATAAAAAAAATACATATTTACTCTGCACTGTGTGCATGGATACGTTCCATCAATATTTTTACTGGACTTGACACAACTAATACAGTCTAATTTTCTAATAACATAAGTGCTATATAACAAGTCTTCCTGTAACTTTCTATATCCACAGCTTTTTATGTTGACACAGACTATATGAATCTCTTTCCCATTTGTCTCATGCTTTTAGTCACTTCCAAGCAATGTAGGATCTTAACCTGTAGCAAAGCAAAACTATTAAAAAAAGAAATGGTTTTAACTTCATGTAAATGTTTTACTGTAGGAAACAAATAGAAGAGATGGAAGAAAAACAAAGATCTGACAAAGCAGAACTTGTAAGAATGCAGCAAGAAGTAGAGTCAAAACGCAAAGAGACAGAAATAGTTCAGCTGCAAATACGAAAACAGGAGGAGAGTCTGAAACGGAAGAGTGTTCACATTGAGAGCAGGTTAAAGGATTTGCTGGCTGAAAAAGAAAAATTCGAAGAAGAGCGATTACGGGAACAACAGGAGATAGAGCTTCAAAAGAAAAAGCAGCAGGAAGAAATTTTTGCCCGGGTCAAAGAGGAGTTGCAGAGACTACAAGAACTTAATCATAATGAAAAAGCAGAGAAAATGCAGATTTTTCGTGAACTAGAAAAGCTAAAAAAGGAGAAAGATGAGCAGTATCTTAAGCTGGAATTAGAAAAAAAGAGACTTGAAGAACAGGAAAGAGAACAGGTGATGCTGGTGGCTCACCTAGAGGAACAGCTTCGTGAGAAGCAGGTCATGATAGAGCTCCTGAAGAGAGGGGATGTGCAAAGAGTAGAAGAAGAGAGAAGAGATCTTGAAGATATCAGAGAATCTCTTTTGAAAGTCAAGGAAGCCCGATCTGAAGGTGATGAAAACCATGAAGAGTTAGAAAAAGCACAGCATGATTTTATAGAGTTTAAAAGGAAACAGCTGGAACAGTTGACTATTTTGGAAAAAGATTTAGTTCAACAAATGGATCATCTAGAAAAGGAAATAGCAGATGAAAAAAGAACTCTGGAGCACTTAAAACTTGCACATGAAGAACATTTAAATCTCAAGAGAGATGATGAAAACTTTATGGATGCCATACTCAAGGCTGAAGAAGTTGACAAGATAAAGCCAGCGGAATACAGGCTCCAATCCAAAGTACGCCAGCTTGAGTACCTGAAGAGTAATCATTTGCCAGCTCTGCTGGAGGAAGAACAAAGAGCTTCTGAAGTCCTTGATAGGGGCTTTTTAGGGTTAGATAATACTCTCTATCAAATAGAGAAAGAAATAGAAGAAAAAGAAGAACAGCTTGCCCAGTATAGGGCTAGCACAAATCAGCTGCAGCAGCTTCAAGAAACCTTTGAATTCACAGCCAATGTAGCTCGGCAGGAAGAAAAGGTTCGGAAAAAGGAAAAAGAAATCCTTGAATCGAGGGAAAAGCAGCAGAGAGAGGCCTTGGAGCAAGCTGTCGCTAAGTTAGAAAGGAGGCATTCTGCTTTGCAGCGTCATTCCACGATAGACTTTGAAGAGCAGAAGCAGAAGCTGGCCACCTTAAACAATAGCTGCAGCGAACAGGCAGGGCTGCAGGCGAGTCTGGAAGCTGAGCAGAAAGCCCTTGAACAAGACCGAGAAAGGTGAGTCCTGTGGTAGCTTCCATTTATCAGAACCTGTGCACTAAAGGGGAATCATTTTATACCTTGGATGTTGAGAGCGCAACTTGTTCTATGTCCCCGTACTTGAGTTTCTTCATGAGTTTCAAGTGGTTTATCCAGAAGTGAAACTCTACTGCTTTTTGAAGGATTCTTGCTCACTCATTAGGTTCTGGTGTGTTTGGATACTTATTCCATCCTCAGCAGGATATTATTTGCATTAGCCATCATGGTACTTTAATTGTTTTACCTATGTAGAAAGCTCAGACATCCTTACGTTCTGCCCTTATGGCAAATGTGCCTTCTAACAACTTTTTTCTCTTAAATTATTCGTGTATAACTTTTTTTCTTCATTAATAACAAGTTAGATATTTGTTCAAGATTTGGAGACTGTTAGAGTAAACCTGCCAACTGTCTCTGTCAACTAGTGATGTACTGAACACTTCTGGTATTAAAAAGTAAATGGGGGTAATGTTTAATTTTTTAATAGCCCTGGTTTCAGGGCTAAATAAAAATAAACCAGCTATATATCCGTGTAAAATTTAATGATGCTTTTTAAGCTTATTGGAAAATATACAGAGACTTTAATACTGCCCAGTGTGGTGACAATCCCTTTTAGAAGCAAAGTAATCAGTTATACTCAGGATACCTGGTAGCGTAACATTTAGCCTAAGTATGGGAGGCTCAGAGATAAGTCAATCAGCTAGGGAAGGATCTTTCTCTGTGGAAGAGGAGGAAGAAATCTTTTGGGTTTTTTTTTGCCTGAGCAAAAATTCACTAAAATTAATGCATTAATCCCTGCAGTATGGAAAAAGGACAGAATTGCTGTTTTAAAATGTGTTACCTGATTTGCTGATACTAGAGCTTTCAAACCTGTGAATATCGGTGAAACAATGAAGTGGTTTTTTTTCTTGAGGTAGCATTTGTCATTTATTTTTTTAATACTTTTCTAATTATCTGTATCTTTTTTCATAAGCCCTTCAAACAGATGTGGAAAAACCACCTAAAAGAAGACACTTGCCTGTAGCCAAATTGAAAAGCCAAATTGAATTCCTTTCCTTTTAAGCCGTTATCAGAAGAGTTGCTTTATATACACTTTGTAGAGGTCATTTTTTCAACATTTATAGCTACATTGTTTGGCTTTTAGTTAAGTATTTTCAATACTGATTCATCATTTTTAGTGGATATTGCCATTATTTTCCAGAATTGTCTTGAACATAAAATCTCATTTTCTACACTAAGCATCTCACTTGACTAAAGTGAGCTATAAACAACTGGAGGTTTCACAAAAATAGACAGCTTAGTTAGCCCTCAAGATTGCTGGGTTGTGTGATAAGTGAAAAAATACGTTGTCAGCTAGAAGACTGAGGTTTGGAAGATACCAAGGAAGTAAAAAGATCTCTCTTCCCCCCCCATGTTTATTTTCTTGTTCACTTTAAAGTCCTCTTGCACAGGCTAAATAGAACTTTGAAGTCTTTCAGTGGATAGCCCATGGGCCTGAATAATTCAATTCAGAATGTTTTTGTGAATGTTGAGGCAGGAGAAAGATCTAAAGATACATGATAATATGTTAAACGTTTCAGGCTACTTATTGGTCTTGTGTCCAAGTTTACACTTCACAGTACATGATGCCACAGTAAGCATATGAATTATAGATGTTTCTTATTGTTTATCTAGATCACATTACGTGATGATGTGCTCTGGTTCAGATCAGTGTTAACTCTCTGAAAATGTTTAAGTGCAATATTCGTTTGAAATGCTCTATGAGTGTAAGTCCATCATAACTAGATAAAATTTTTTTTTTCAGTTTGAATCATATGGAAGCTCAAACTTCTTTCACCTACAGGTGTCTTGGTTTGAGTCAATTTAAAAGAGAACAGTCTGGAATGAGTTATCTCCTTTAACGGTTCCAACAATCCCTTTCCACCAATAAGAAATGAATACTAATAGATGAAAGTGAAAAAACCCCTGTTTAATAAGAAACAGAATGCCAACAGGCTGGACGGAGCAGAAGTAAATAACTGCTGGATATCAAACTACTAGACCTCACCACCCCACTGGAACGAAGAGAGACCCGAAATACTGGAAAATACCCGTTCCCAACACAGGCCTTTGCAGGACAGTGACAAGATGGCATCAGGTCCCTCTTAGGAAGGCAGGAGCCTCACGGAACAGATCCAGCAGCAGATGAATAGCTTCCCCACGGCAAGGCACAGCAGACTGGGCACGGCAGGCGAAGCAGCTGTGCTGAAGCCATTCAGATTGTCCTCTCCCCGGCTCAGCATGGCTAGCAGCAACTTGGGCTGGAGTGGGGCAGCTCTGCTCCACTTCTGCCTGCGCGATGCCCCTGGTTTTCGGACAAGCAGCTGCAGAATTCGCCCTCAAAGCAGGTCAAAGATCTCTACTGCAGTTTCTCCGATCCTAGGGGAGAAAAAAAAAAACAAAAGTAAAGAAGAGCTTTTGCCTAAGCAAACACCAAGCAGCCAGCGATGGTAATGCCACGCTGCGAAAAGCCGTGCAAAAACCCGTGCGGGGAGCTTTTTAAAACGCCTGCACAAAGCAACCCGCCCCACCCCTCAAGGTTCCCAGCCTCAGGATCTTAAAGATACAGGAACAATATTTGGGCACAGATGATTATGGGGTACAGTAGCATTATGAATCACTCCAAGACAACAGGGATGACCCTCAAAATGATAATTTGAAGTTAACTTAAACTGGGATAAATATACACATTTTGGATTTATGGCAGAGGTTTGGGTTGATAGAATGAGCATAAAGCAACTTTAGAGCCATCCTTGAGGCAAGTGGCAAGGCGCAGCTCAGTATTCTTACTGGTGGATGCATCACAAGGCTGACTAAATTCATAGCTATAAAAGTAATATCTTCTCATAGTAGGATGTTTACAAACCAAGAGCTAAACTTTGTTCCTTAAATGTAATTCTGATTTTTGTGGTTAAATTGATTTTCCATAGATGCAAAAACTTTCTTATAGCCATCAGTGATCTTCCATCGACTTCCCCTCAGGACTCAAATTGTTTTGCTGCTAATCAAGAGTAACAGATGGCTTCTGGCAGTGCTGCAAAAAGTACTCTAAAAATGAAGTAACAATTCAGCCTAAGCCTCAGCATTCATCATCTCTTTAATTTTCTCATTTAACCCCCAGGATGGAATATAGAATTTCACTTCAATTTATATATATGCAGTTGTGGCAGAAGTGGTAGAATCCCAGCTTTGAATAGTTTCTCCTGCAAGTGTTTTTAAAGAACTTCTTCTATTATTTGATTTCTAAGTAACCTCTAGAAAAACGATTACCTTTAGAGACAAAAATTTTAATGAAAATTGGAAAGGTTATTACTGTGTTACTAATCTAATCTCAGCTACATTACAAGTGAAAAGTGTGTTCTGCAGATTACTTTGTTTTAGTTTAATTTGAATAAGTGGTGAATATTGCAATAAATGCTTCTTATTTCATACAAAATGCCTCAGGCATTTTTAGTCAGAAACACTATGCAATTTTGTGTATCGTATTCTGTGCGTACATCTGGGTGGAATTAAATGTATTTGTTAAAGAAAGTAAGGAGGTTTCAAAAGATTATTTCTTACGTGCATATATACAATAAGTATAGATGTTTTATTTTGTAAGTAAATTTTCAGAAATTTATACAGATGGAACAACTGGAAAACATATGTATAGTACACAGTTTAAAGATTTTCTTATAGGGGTATTTTGACACATCAATGTTTTAGGTTGTCTTTGGGGTTTTTTTGTATTAGTGCTGTATTTTTGGTTTTAATTTTTCCTCTTCATTTCTTCATTTACTTCACACGGACCTCACACTTCACCTTCACACGGTCACAGAGGACCTGAGGTCATTGATAGAGTTCTGTAAAAACAAAAATTTATGCAAGTGATTCTAATAGATAGGTTAGGTCTTAGGAGTTAATATTTAATGTACTGATTGAGATACCTCTTGCAATGGAAGTTACTGAAATTGTTTTATTCAGCTTAATACTACTTTTGGAATGTGGTTTTGAGCTGTCTCTATTTTCCTATCTAAGTATGCTTAAAGAACAATTATGATTTTTAAACTGTCATAAGTATTAGTAYTTACAATCTTATATACATGTATACCAGTGTAAGTACATTACTTGCCAGCAGAACTATGGAAATCAACTCTAAACCAAAGCAAATTACATACTAAGATCTCTTTGTAGGCTGGACCAGGAAATTCAGCAGCTGAAGCAAAAAATATACGAGGGTGATGGTGCTCAGAAAGGAAACCATGGAATACTAGACGAGAGACTCTTCTGTAGCACTTCCCCTACCAGCCCAGCAAAGCCACAACCACCTGCTGCCCCACTGGTTGATGATAGGTAGGTAATCTACATTCCTGCAATGGAATGCAAACAATAGCTTTAGAAAAGAAGTATTTTGAAAGACCATTCTGCTAGGGTTGGATTTGATTTAAATACTGTGACTGGTCTGGAAATAAAATTTATGTGCTGTATTCTACTGTAAATAACCAATAGCCTCATCTGTTGCTCCTGTGCAGTTTGTTTTAGAATACAGGGTTGGGAAGCTGTAGACTAAAATGTATTTAAATTGTTTTTGCGTTTACAGTTACTTGTCTGTATGGTTTTGCTTCACATATTCTTAAGGCAAGAATTAAATTGTCTTCAACCTTTTTCAGTGGGGCAGCTGCCTGGCATCACTATAATCTTTAGTCTCTGCTCTTGTTACACGTACACATGCAGTTGTTAGTGTCAGCTCTTGGAACATTCCTTCTGTTTGAAGACCAAACCTTTGTTCTCCCAAGTTGCTGATACTGCAGCAGCAATAAAAGCAAATGATTAAGTTACTGAAGATGAAACACCAGCCTTTTCTTCCATCTTCATCACTTGTACCCTCAGTTCCTCTTGTGTGTAGAGCTGCACTCATAGCAGTGGCTTAACCTGTAGTCCATTTTAAGCTTTGCCTGTTAGATGAACACTTGCTCAAAAGTCAGTGTTCCTTTCTTAAGGAGGGATAAAACTGGCCTAACATTAAGCCTGCCAATTAAGAGCCGTGCAGTACTTAGGGTTAGAAGCATTTCAAAGAGCTCTTTAGTCTGTCTTGATTTTTATGTAAAAATACTCTATTTTTCCATACACACACACACACTTTTCTGTATCTTGAAGGATAAATGCATTTATTGAACAAGAAGTGCAGAGAAGGCTCCAGAATATCCATCATAAAGCTGAGGATAATGATGTTAGCGCGTCCTGGTCTACAGAAAGTTCCAAGGTGAGCAGAAATGGGTGGGAGATCGTGACCTTCAATGGACCATGTGTAACCACTGATTTAGTTTTGTTGTTCAATAATTTTAATGTTTTCCTATGTTTACTTAGTTTTAATTTACAAAAAAAGGTAAACAGTAAATCAGGGATATCAGGTTTTAAATTTTAATCATCTTTTTTTATTTGCAGTGGCATTTTTATGTTGTATTCTTTGTTTTTCTGGCGGGAAAGAGTGTGTAAATGGCAATAGAAAGTTTGCAGATAAAATAAAAATTTTCATTTTATGGCTGAGAAATTAAGTTAATGAAAATTAATGTTCTTCTGGATGGAATTTCATACTTGCAAACAAATGCCTATTCAAAAAATGATGATCTAATTGATTGATTGTGATTGAGTGATGAGTGATTCTAAGCCAGTAGTTTAATAAATATTGATTGTTATTTTTGTCTATTATAAAGAATGTCTCTTCCTCTGAATACTTTTAAATGAACTTACACAAGAAAGGCACTTTTCATTAATCTCCTGTACTTTTTTGTGCTTAGGATAATGACAGGCTTAATAACGGCACTAGCCAACGCAAGTTGAAGTATGAGGTAGGTCATAATTTGTCAGAATGAAATGGTTGTCTTAAATTATGGCATGCCCTGTAATTAAATTTCTTAGTGTTTAGCAGCATAATTAGAATTTTGAATTCACAGCAAGATTAATGGCTAACAGAGATGGCAGTGCATTTTACCAGCTGGAATCAAAGTGATTTTGTTTCAGATTGGACCTAGCTTTTCCTTGTTTGAAAGGTGTGGTGTTATGGCAGATCTTTCTTCCTGGTTTTGCCGTGATTCTTAACTTGGAACAGTATCCCTTTCCTTATTTTTAGAGGAGAAAAGCATTTAATGAGGAGAGATTGTCTGAATTCAGAATACGTGTCATGTTTTTGACTCACAATGAACTGCTGTAAAGCTGTCTATAATATTAGCAAGAAGAACCAGGCAAGTTTCCCAATGTCCTGGAGGATTCGTAGTTGTATTTATGTATTTTTAAACTGAGGCTTAGACCCCTCCCACCATATTTGGTTGACTAACTGCTGCTTGAAACACAGTTATTTACTTGTCTTGGTGAGTAAATCTTAAATACCTTTATGGATTTAAACTGTAACAGTAGGAGGGCTGCAACACCTCAAATTTGGAATTTTTTGGACTTTTACACTGTCATTTTTAAGCTGTGTGGGACTTTTTGCACTCTCTTGGCTAGTATAGCATTACTTTTTTTCCATGTGTGGGAAAATACTGAAGGGCTTATAAGTTTCTGCATCGCCCTTTGACTTTCCTGGGATTTTTGAGTAAGGCAAATATAAACCAAGTGAAATGGATACTGTACAAAGAAAAAGCAGGAGTGGATTGGAAAGATCAACCATTCCTGAATCAGATCTCAATCACTTCTGTTAGATTTTCTCTCTCTCATTTTGAGAGATTGTACCAATTTTTAATGATTGTACAAATCTAATCAAAATCAATCCTTAATTTAAGAAATATTCAGGTCAGAAGATTTTACAAAGACGTTTCTATTTTCTTCTTTTGGAATTTTTAACAGAAAATTCAACAGTGGCAGCCACACTATGGCTTTCCTTTTCTGTCTAAAGAAGGCAATTACGCTTCTGAGTTGTGTGGAGAAAATGCAGGAGTAAGAGGCCATAAGAGACAGAAGGCATATACAGAGATGCTGGATTCATTTTCCAGTTCTGGAAGACTCTCCTCCCCTTGTACATCAGAGAAGGCATTTCAGAATGAAAGGAGTAATTCAGAACAGGAGAGCTTTGCTTGTCATTATGACATTAAAACTAGTTTAATTCACTCTAAAAGTACTAATACTTTAAAGGGTAAGAATGTTCCTTATCAGAATGTTTTATCTACTTCTTTACAAAGTTCTGGCTTTAATAATGCAGCTTATTCACTCCACAAGGTTGAAAATTTCAATCATTTTGACGATAAAATAATTACTTCTCCAGATTGTGACAGCTCAAGAACTGAATCTGATTGTTCCCACTCGACACAGCTGTCTCCTGCAAGATCCTTAATGGATGCTAATGAGCAAACTGGCTTTAACAGCATATCATGCCTTCTCTTTTCTCAGTCTAATGTGCATTCTGAAACAAAAACTTACAAAGAAAACAGCCCATTAAACACAGTGCACCCAACAGTCGAAGACCAGTCTAGTAATTCTCAACTTCCAACACATGAAGCCTCTGATCTAGTTTCTTGTAAGTCAATAGCTTCTCGTTTTGATGTGAGACTAGAACACACTTCCAGTTTGCGGTATCTTTTCAATAAGCTTTCCTGCTTTTACAAAGATACCAGTAGTCAGCTGCTCAGCAGTGCAGTGGTTTCTAAACAAATTAAGGAGATAGAAAGTTTGTGTGACAGAAGCGAGAGATGTGCCCAAGCAGTATCATTAATAAAAAATCTGCCATTTATAAGAAACTTGCAAGTAAATGTGTTCCACGAGTCAGACGTGAACCAAGACATGTCCCACACTACTGATGGTGCCAAAGCTCATACTGAAAGTGTTGGTCAGCCTGAATCCCCTGTGCAGGAGGCTGTCACAATGTGCGTAAGCACAGAGATCTCTGATGCCTTGGTGAGAAAGCCCCCTGAAGGGTTTGCATGCAGTTGGAACAAGAAAGAGCTGGAAAACACTTTTGCATTAAGACAGAACTTTGTGCATTTTCCTGATGTCTTTTTGAAGCTTCAGGTCTGTTCTCTGGAAAAAATATTGGAATTTTTCATCTGTGCTTTACCTCAAATTTCTGTTAGGATGGAGGAGTTGAAAGGTATCTATTGGCTTGCTGTTGGTAATTGCAGAAAACCCGACCCAGAACCTGCTTGCTTGCTTTTGTTCAGCTCCATTCTGTATGTTGTTGTTTCATCGGCTGAACAAGATGCCTGCCAGAGTTCCTTGGCGGTGTTTTGTGAGGTTTCTATCGGCACTATAAAGGAGATTCAAGTTGGCTTTGCTGGACAGAATATTCGACTTCTATGTTCTGCTGAAGATGATTTACTCACAATATTTACCTATAACAAACACTTCACTCAAAGAATTTGCCACGATATAATGAGCAGTTTGATTTTTACAGTGGATGATGATGTTTATTTAAATCACCAGCTCTTGAAGGACGATTTGATGCAGATTTCACTTGACTGGACTTCAGATATAAATGAATTAGTTTTTTCAAACGGAGTGCGATTGTCCTGTAAATTTCAAACTGAGTTAGCTGATCTGGTTTACTTACTCCATGAAAATATGGGAAGTATTAAACCTTCATTAGGTGACATTCATGTACTGCTGTATACCTCAGTGAAAGTAGACTGTGCTAAGCAGACTGCTTATAGGACTCTTGTTCTTACAACTACTCATATAGGCCTCTTAAAGGAAAATACCGTCTTTTTTTCTACTCATCACGTTTTGGATGCTTCATGCCAGCAATCACGATTTGACAGCCTTTGCTTGTACAGTTTGAATGATATCCGATGTGCAGTTTTGCCAGACAAAGAGAATTACACAAAAATTGAGCTTGTGTTTTCTAGAAGGAGCAAGGTTGGACCTAATTCAGGAATTGGTTTTTCTAAATACTGTGAAAAAGAAATAAATACTCAGCTGACAGTCATCCCATCAATTCTTCAAAGCAGTTTGCATATCCCCTCAGAAATCTGGAAATTAACATTCAGTTCAAGTGAAGAAGCCATTTGGCTAATTATGCATTTGACTAGGTGTTGAGATCCAAATACATTTAGATACATTCAAAATAAAAGGCTAATGAATATTGATAAAATCCTTTTTTCCCTCCTGTTTTTAAAATCAATAGAGAAAAAGGAGCTTTGAGCTCTAAGGGAATACCACAGACTGTGTACACACATCCAAGCAATAATAATTATTACTTGAATGCTTGCTTTTTGTGCATCTCTGATACGTTGTACATACATTTCCTTGGGAAAGTGAGGAGATTAAATGTTTCTATGTTATATGGTAGGTGGGTGAAAACTATAATTACAGCTCGGTCTTGTGATTTCCATTTTGGCTGTGTTTTCTGGCTCCTTCCATCTACTATTTGTCTTCATTGATGTCTTTTCCATTCCCCCTCAGTTGCCTTTTCCTTAATCTTTGATTATCTTTGTTTTTCATGCTCCTCATTTACTTTATGTGCTTGATCTCAGTATTTCATAACATCTGCAAATTTGTTTTATCTTATAGTCACTGTATGCTCTTAATACTACAAGTGTTGAAAGCTTTTGTTACTTTCAGTTTTGGGAAGATTAGCTTTGACAATTCTCTTCTGCTTCGGAGTTTTGTGTTTAAGGTTTATTGCACTTTCATATCAAAATTTTTCACAAGTGCAAAAGGAGTTGTGTTTTAAATAGCGTTTCAATCTTTGGTCATGCTACTGTGGCAAGACAAATGTTTTGGGGTGTATCATCTCTCAGCATGTTTCTCATGCTGTAACTGGGTAGTTGGAAACTGGGGACACTGCCTGACAGATGGAGTGAGTTTAACTCTAGAGTTCTGTCCACTTAATGTGCTTGGCCTTACGTTCATCGTTCTCTGCTTGCTTACTAAGGGGGTTGTTGATGCTGTGAGATTGCATCTCTTACAGTCTTTTTATTACTACATCCCAAGAAAGAATGGAACTATTGGACATTAGTAGATTTCCATTAGCTGAGGCTTTCCTCTAGCTTAAAACAAGGGGTTTTTTACCTGTTACCCCTTGTCAGGTGCTCAAATAATAAATAAGCTGTTGTTTCCTATCTTTTGTTTCTTCACTTGTAAGCGGAGCTGAATACCTTTTGAATCCTGTTGCTTGAATGTGCCATCTGCCTCATTTGAGGAAGATGGTTCCTGGCAGATAAAACAGTGGTATCTAATCTGAAATTCTAAATTCTGTAAGCATATTGCTGGCAGAGGTGCAATCTTCTGCTAGACAGAGTTAGACTTCAGTCTCTCTGTTAGTATAGGAACATTTCCCATTTGTTTTTTACCATATGTTAAGACATGATAATGTAATTCACATGGGGTTTAGAAATAAATAGCTTGCATTGGGTAGGGAAGTTATGTCTGGAAGGATGAATTCTTGTTTGGATAGAGAATTATGTGGGTTTTTATAATTACATTTCTACTTCCTTAAGAAAGTCCAAAAATGAGCAAAATGTGTCACGTTATTTTGAGGTATTGTGGGGTTTTTTTTAACAAAGAATGTGTACACATATTAGTATACAGAGTCATGTCAGTCCTGCTCAGGAGTGGTTCCCTCACTGACATCACCAAAACATTTCTTCTGGGCCTTGCCCAAAGTCAACATTGAGTGGCACTATCTGAGAGGACTGTCTAGATCAAGGCTGTTAAAGGAAAACAATCTCTGCAACCAATTTCTTTTCAGATTATACTCCAAAGTTAAATGTTTGTGCATCTTGTGTTTCCCAATAATGTTTTTCCTCTTTTGTGCTTTTTTTTTAAATCTAACTCCATGAATACTCTGCACTTTTATGGAAAAGAACAGCTTCATGGCTTTTACTCTACTATTTCTACTGTTTTTACTATGTAAAGTAAACATAACATAATGATCGTTGTTTATGAATATCAAAGCATTATTTAATGCATTAGGGCACGTTTTCCACAACACACTGTGAGTTTGTTTTCCTCTCTATTATCTTTTTGTAATAGTTCTCTGAAAATGACTGCCAATAAATTACATGTTGACAGAGTGTCTTTATGGTTTTATTGTTGTTTTAAAACAGATGATATTGTTAGGGCAATGAACTCCTCTTTTCCCCCAAGGAAAGGATAGCTTACATTTCAATGCTCCAGGAATGAGTTTTAGCTGAAAAGCCGGTAATGTGGGCAGTAATAGCAGAAGAGCAAACTGGACAGGAGAGAATATTTGTTGTGAAAACAAAGGTCACTAAAAATATTTTTCCATTCAAACATAAACACTTTCTATGGTTTCTTAAAATAAAAAAAAAGAGAGAAAAATAAAGTTTGCAGTGAATACCCTCTAGATAAAGTCAGTGGAACAAAAATTCACTTTCTTTGTATTTTCTTTTTCAGTATTTTTAATGCTAATGTTAAAGGAAATGACATTGTCCTTTATTATTGAGTGGCAATGAAATAACAGCCTTCCTTCTTGAGAGCCATGAAGATGTCAAAAGGCTGTCTATAGCAGGCAGAGGTGTTTATGAATGAGTTTCAAACTCTTCTCCAACTCCTACGCAGTCTCACATGTACTGGAAGTCACCAGGAATTGCTACAAAGGAGATGAATGTTGAGAATATGGTTACAGATCAAGTGATGGATAGCAGTGCTAAATACAAATATATAATATGATTATAACTTTGAAGTGGTGGTTTTTTGATCTTTTTTTGTTGTTAACTTATATTGGTCATGCTGCTGTTATTTTTTTAAGTGTCAGTTCATTAAGGTTTTCAGACCAAATATGTTCGATGGAGCAAGTTGAGGACTTCCTAAAAGGCAGTTTCTGTATTTTTTCACTCTAAATGCTTATGCTACTTTTGGACGTAGTCACTGCAAAGCATTAATCTTTTCAGTTGCAAAAATATTTTATTTTTGATGTAACTTCAGAGTTACAGGTTCCGTCTGGCTGTCAGAGGAAGGGCTCTCATTGCAAATAACTTATTAGATTGTTTTGTCCAGTCCGTGCAAATTTATCATAGTTGAGTTTTCTGAGATTCAGATATGATTTTAAAAAAATATTAAGAAATTGTTCTGACAGTGGATTGCTTATTTAATTATAAAATGAGTTTGAATTTTTAAAGTCTAAGAGCTTTCTGAACTGCCTAGACCCCTGCAGCTTTGCATGATATTGTAAACATGTTTGTTATGTAGAGATGTACAAAAATTAGAGTTAACTGTGAAAGCTTGATTCATATACTTATTTTTTTTAAAGGCAGGTAATAAAAAGTCTTCTACTTTCGCTTGTTTTTGATAACTAACCTGAAAATACCTTTTCAAAAAAAGGAATATTTTTTAAATACACTTCCCTTTAATTTTTGTTTGCATAAAAAAATGTTAGGACTTGCTTATAAAACAAGATCCACTTTGTTTTCAAAGAACTCCTTAATTTTAAAAATAATTTCTGCCTCCTCCATGTTCTCTTTTCCTGCTCCTCTGGCCAAGAAGGAAAAACTTCATTTTTAGTGAAGTTCTTTTCTTTCTTCCTTATGTAGTGATTTTGGTTTTCATTTGTTCTCCCTATTTGGTATGTACATGAAAGCGGATGGTCTGTCGTTCACTGGGAGCAAATCCGGACGACCTGAAGGACCCAATTAAAATTAGTATTCCACGGTATGTCCTGTGTGGGCAGGGAAAGGATGAACACTATGAGTTTGAAATAAAGGTAAGTGCTTATCAGTTGCTTTTCTTTAATATTTTTGTTTCACTAAGTGCAATTTTTGGATCCCTTTTCATTATGTAAGTGGCCTCAGTGCTGTTAAATAAGAGAGGTGGTGAGAGGAATGCACAGTACATGACACTATAAAGACAAGTATTTTCCAAGTGGATTGATTTCACAGAGCAGGCTAGTGGCCAAACTTTTGGGTTGAGCAGTTCCAGTGCCTATGTCAGTTCAGTTTGAAGAGTTCCAGAGATGATGATTAAATGCATATTGGTTATCGGAAAGCCCTTTATTGGGATGCAAGTGTCAGGTATAGAAAAGATTTAGACTTGAAATATTTACCTGAAATAATGAAAGCATAATTAAAGTATTTTGGACATAGGCACAACAAATGCTTGATTCCTTTCAGGCTGTCCTTGTTCTTCTGATTCTTCCCATCCTGCATTTCCAAGGTGTTGCTTCTCCAAACTGTTACCTGCTTCCCCTCCATTCTAGTGGCTTTTGCAGTTGATTTTCTGCRCAGAAATGCTTTGGAGGGCAAAAAGCGTATGAATTTTGTTTCCTCTGGTACTCAGCAAGTGCTTTTTCAAAGCAAGATCTAAAGTCTAATTGGAAATATGTTCTCAGTGTGTGTGGACATGTAGCATAACTGACGTACATGGCATTGGAGACAGAATTGGCAATCTCCTTCACTGAATGTGCTGCCAAGATGCATCGTTAGCTGGTGTGAAGTGGAATGACCTTCCTCACAGTGTGAAGGACCATTTTTGAACTGTGCTCTCTTTTGAAAAGGTTTTTATTAAGATGGGCAGTCTTAGCTTTGTTTGTGCTAATTAAATTTTCATTTTGAATCATACCACACCATTTGTGGGTGGAATACCTACTTTTACCTGTTGAACTTTGATTTTCTTGGGGCCAGTGAAAGCCCAGAGCCAGAGAGGTGCTGAGACAAGTAAGTGCACATGAAACTTCACCAAGGACTCTTCTACTCACCAACAATTTTCAGCACACAGGATTTACTAAACTAGATAATGTTTAGTGAAGATGAGCAAAGTAAAAATGTAGCTTCTGTTCTGAATATGTTGATGGATTTCTTTTCCAAGTATTCTCCCTTCATCAGTAAAACCCATGTAAGCCTCTACACGATCTTAGGATAAAGGAGCAGTTGAAAGAGTATGTGCAGTTTGGCAGTTCAGCAATTTTGGGGATGTTTCTTATAGTCATTCCCTTACATGAATCAGTCAACTGTTAATGCTTTTTCCTTTCCCTCCAGGTCTCTGTGTCACAGTGGATTGCTTTTGCTGTAGTCAGGATTTAGCTTCACACTGCAATCCACAGACCTTCCACAAACTTTTTTATTTAAAACCTTTTCCCTGCAGAGCTCCCAGCTCTACTTAGATGTGTATTAATATTTAGACCCTCCTACAGTTATTCTGTAGAAAATCAGAATATGTGGGATAGTGGGTTTGGGGTTTTTTTTTGCCTTAAAAATCAGGAAAACATGGCAGAGAGGGGGGAAGATGTACCTGTCCATTTCATCTCCTCCTGATAGGTCAGAATACCATGTCAGCTGTCAAAATAATTCCTGATTTCAGCCTTCCTTCACTTAGTTCAAGTTTATTTTCAGGTCATCTGAAATATATGTCAGTTTTGGGAAAGGGCTGAGGTGTTGTTAATCTCATTTCCTTTGCTAGGTTCGCAAATAAGCTTTCTTCAGCAAGGTTCCTCTTGCTTTTGGGAAAACGGTTAGCTGACCTATTTACATGTAATAGCACTTTGGAATCTGACAAAGGGACAAGTAATGATTGAGCTGAACTGTAAGACAGTCCCCAAAACTGTGAATCCTAGGTATCTGAGAGGTATTTTCTTCAGCAGATGTGTCTAGCCATTGTGTTTGTAATTAAATCCTGCATATTGTTGTATAGAGAAACAAATACAATAAATTTCTGTATATAACAAATACATAAATTTCTTCC
Source organism: Amblyornis subalaris (assembly GCA_018881555.1). Taxonomy (NCBI): domain Eukaryota; kingdom Metazoa; phylum Chordata; class Aves; order Passeriformes; family Ptilonorhynchidae; genus Amblyornis; species Amblyornis subalaris. Next base: position 7,358,575 of record JACAXG010000031.1, on the reverse strand, counting down.
TGTGACATGCGGTAGTAAAGATTATTTTGTTTGTGTTACAAAAGAGAGAGAATGAGTTCCACTTTCCTTGGCAGCATCATGATCAGTTCATAAGTCTTTCAACCCTAACATACTATCCAACAGTATTTTCTTTTAGTGCAGGTTCAGCATTTTGTCCATCTAGACATGTACGGGAACAGGTCAGCAAGGTGGTCTGTCCACTCAGGTTCTTTCACTGCATACAGATCCTATTTCAAGATGTTGAGTGAGTCCCACAGAGAACTCAAAACAGAAATAAACCCATACTTTATTAGAGACAAGACAGCACCTTCTTTTGCAGCAGGATATGTCATGGAGTTGTTTATGCTAGTCTGCTATTAAGTATTCTGTATGAATTGATGCATTTCCAAAAAATCTTCATTTGAGTGACAGTTTTGTGTTGTCTTTAAGGACATGATGAAACAGTAATAACTTAATGAGGTCTAAACATATTTATGTTAGAGGTGAATTAAAATACCAGAGAACTGTTCTTATATTCTGCCCTTCCTTTCATGTTGTTGTGTGATATGTGGAATATTCAGACAAGGCTGTGCTAGAAGCAGTGTGTGGGAAGAGCTTTTGCATCAGTAAAACCAGTGGCACCTGTTACAGACTGTGTCTGTGGTTGCAGACAGTACCTGTGGATGGCAGAAGGAGCAGCTCTCATTGAGACACACACACACAGGGTCTCCTGAGAGCAGGTGATGGAAACAAAGCCTGGAATCAAGCACAGCCCTGCAGGGATCCTCTGACAATAGTGAAAGTTGTAGATAAGCCTGCTCATTCTTATTCAGCTTTCCCTCATTTTTCTGGGTTCTATTCTTTTATTTATCCTGTCTGATATTCTTTTGATACTGGTTTTCTTGTGTTTCAAAGCCCATTAGTGATGTCTGACAAGATCTCTATAAGAAAAAATCCAGGCAGATGCACCCCAAAGCAGTGCTTTCCTTCAGATGCAGTCGCATTTCTGTTCAGCCAGGTGCTGTGGTGGGTCTGCTCAAAAAATCCACATTTCTAGTCTAAATTTCTTTCTGAGTTTTGTGTACTATTGCAGAGTGGGAGTAAAGCAGAAGCAGTTCTCATTGATATGTAGTTCTTTAAGAAAATGATGCATATCCCATAACTACCTAAATTAGTAAAAAGAACAAGTCTAATATTCCCTCAATCTTATCAGATTAATACCCTCAATAATAAATAGAAAAAGGTTATAACCATTTTTTAGAAAACTTCTAGGGTTTCAGATGCTGTTTTCATAGTATGAGGAAGTTTCAACAAGGTCCATTTGGAGAAATACATCACAAGTTCTCATGATGACTGTAGACAGTTTAACCAGCCCAGATAAGGAAAGTGGGCATTTTCTGTTCTTTCTAATTGCTTTCAGAATCAGGTAGAATTTTGCTTTTTCTCCCCCAGCCAAGGTTTTACTTCTGTTGCTATGGGGCAATCAGAGAACAGGTTCTGTGATGTACTTTACAGTGGAATCAGTTGAAAATGTCTCCTAGGTTATTTTCCGTCAGTCATGATGAGAAAAAAAGATAAGGAGGCAGGACTGTAATATCTCCTTTCAAATTTATAGGTTTTACATAGGAAATGACGCCTTTGAGAAAAACAAAACAACCCACAATTCTGAGGCAAGTCTAGGATGAGAAGCAGTGCCTAGATAAGAATATTCAAAAATCTGTCTTGCAGATGTATATGGTTTTTGTTCTTAAGAAAATATTTTCAACTATATTAGCAAATTATGTAAAAAATAAAGGGCTTTTCAAAATTGCTTTACTTCTTGTTCGAAACATCTGCATATGTCCCTGTCCTGTTCCTACAGTGTGTATATACTGCTGTACAGTTTTTTTCAAATGGGAGAAAGAATCCCAACCCAAACTTGTTGGATCAGTTGTAGGAGTAAAAGGCCCTGTTCTAGAAATGCTATTGCTATGCCAGGTGCAATGTAGTTCTCTTTATGCAAGCAGAGTTTGATTCTATCTGTCCTATGTGCTTTGGGGGCCAGTTAAGATTTTATTTAGCATTGAAAATAATTTTTCAATAGTACCAGCTGTAACAATAAAATTTTCCAATTACTTACTAGTCTCGTTACAAGAATTTGGAAAGTAAACAAACGAAAGTAAAGAAAGAGGATGACAGGGACCGAGTTGGTCCCAGAAGCTACCAGAAAACACTCAGTTCTCAAGCAGCAGAGATGCATGGCTTTGCTGTTTTCCTTCCTGTCCATCTCTAACAAGTTACTAAACTTGGTAGAAGAAAGGTAATAAATAATTGGCTGCATGCAATTTGATTTGGGTAAGTTTGGTGCCATCCTATCACCTAGACAGCTGTCAGATGAACAGCCAACATGACATGCCTGCTCTTCCCTAGGCCGTGTGGCTCGAAGAGTCCTGGATGCTTTGTGCTAGGTTGCTTCTCCTTCTGTGAAAACCCCTGGGAAAAAAGAGGTCTCTTTTCATATACAAATGAAATTGTCACAGCAAATTTTCACAGCTCTAAAATATTAAAGGACAGAATTAAAGCAAAAAGAATTAAAGCAAAAAGAATGCGGCAATGAGTAACATCTTTATTTTATGATTAGCCATTACACGTTGAAATCACACAGTCCTCTACTTTAATTATTCAGAACAGGATGGTTAATTGGTTAATAGAGATCAGTGTAACATGCATATTCCTGAATAGTTATTCTTTTTTTTTTTTTAGTTAAACCTGCCCATGAATGCTAAATCCATTCACCTGAGTTGTAAAGTTTGAGACATTGTTAACAATATGTTGAGGGAATATAGTCCATCATGCAAGTGTCCTAAAATCACAGAATTGTGAAGATTGGAAAAAACCTTTAAGATCATCAAATCCAAATGTCAGCCTGGCACCACCAACATGTTCACCATTAAACCATGTCCTCAAGTGTCATATCTACCCTTTTTTGAACACTTCCAGGGACGGTGACTGCTAGTAGCAGTCAAGCTCATTGGTGATATGAAAGGCAAATTTTAAAAGAAATAATGAGTTTTCATTGTGGTGACATGCTAGAAGAACCTGTGTTATAATGTTTGTGAAAAGTTTTGAGAAGGCCAGTTTTGTTCGCTTGCATCTTTAGTTTAAAAGTGAGGTAAAAATAGGAAAAAGCCCACCCCAAACCTCATTCCTCTTGTCATATAACATGCAATAATTTCTGGTTTTCAAAACACTTCCCACAGCTTCCCTGTTCTGTATACAGCAAGAAAGGCAGCAGGGATGGAGAAGGGTGGACAAGAGATGAGTTTGTTGCAAGCGTGGAGTAGCATCAGTGCTTGCACACCAGTTTCCTCTGGCTTTGTTGCTCTGATGTCTTTTCCTCTTACTCAGTTATCCCGCTCCATTGCAACTTGCTTTACCTCCATAACTTTTTGTACACTCAGTAGTGAGGGAACAACTTGTTAATTTTAGGAGTCACTTGAAGATTAAAAAGTCTTTGTGAAACATGTTTTGTGAAATTTTTTTTTATCTTCATGCATAAAATTGTAGCTAGACAGAGGTAATGCCACGTATTAGGTCTATTTGATTCAAAAAGCAGCAATGTTTTCAGGTTTAAGCAATGCCAGTTGGCTTTCTCCATCTATGCTAGTTGGCGTAGAACAATGCTTGCTCTCCCTGCAGCTTGGCTTCTTGGTAGCCTTGGGTCACCAGAGCTGAACAAAGACTTTACTGTAAAATCAAATGCTCTAGTCACAGCACTCTTATGGCCCACTTAGAAATGTCCTGAATTTCACCCAATTTCAGACAGTGTTTGGTATCTCAGTTCTAGTGAGAATTTGTGAATAACTGATGGTAAGGTTGGTTTGCCCTTCCCCTTTACTTCTGTTGTTATGCACTTTATTCACAGGAGTAATTATGTTGATTTTAATAAAACTTTGTGTGTAAATGGGATGCTCATCACCGTATTGAAGACACAGACCCAAGAGTTTCTTAAAGGAATATCTTCTACTGAAAGCTGGCATGTATAATATTTTACCCTACAAACTGGAATCTCATTCTATGTGGTAATGAACTCTGTGTGTCCGAGAAATGTGTATTTATTAATTGTGTATATCTATGTATACAAGAATATACATTTCTGTGAATATATAGGGAGGCTACACTACACTTATGCTGGATGTTATTCGTTCATGAATGGCACACCCACTGATTGTAATGCTGAGAGTCAAATAGCTGCACCAAGAAACGATTGGGGATTAGGTATGTTTTAGTGTGTTTACAGTCTTGTCAAACCACTCCAGAATAAGGAATAAATGCATTCAGGTTTGTTTTTTTTTTTTGGCTTTGAAATCTGTGCTTCTTATTAAATACAGTTCTGTCACTGTAATGAAAGAAAAGTTAAGTAAACTTATAAAAGGTTATGGATTTAAGACAACTAAGAATTGTCTATTTTAATATTATAACCTTGTATACTGCATGGGTTTTAATGTTGTGCGTTGTGTGGGTTTACTTCTGTTTCTTCTTTTTATATTGTCTGCTATAGATAACAGTCCTGGATGAGACATGGACAGTATTTCGGCGGTACAGTCGTTTTCGAGAATTGCATAAAACTTTAAAACTGAAGTACCCAGAGGTAAGTTTTGGTAAAACTCCTTTTACAGAAAAGGGTAGAGACTTGAAAAAAAGTGGTTTGAAATATGTTTACTCAAAAAGGGAGGTGATTTCGGACACCCAGCACATCTTCACTGAAACAGTTCCTGCCTGACCAATTTAGTGACCTTCTATGATGGAGTGATTGTATTGGTGCACAAGGGAAGAGCTATTGGTGTCATCTCTTTTGATCTGTAAGGCCTTTTACGTGGTGTCTTGGTTTGAGACACTTTAAAGAAGTGGGCACTCTGAAATGAGTGACCTCCCCCTTGATTCCAACCAATCTCTTCCTACCAATAAGGAATGAGATACAAGTAGATATAAGTGAAAAAATTTACTAGCAAACGGAATGCCAACAGGCGAGAGAGAAAAAAAGTAAATAATTGCTAGATACCAAATTGCGAAAAACTCACAACCACACTGGAACCCATAATGTCAGAAATACCCTTTCCCAAGATGGCGCAAGGCAGGGACGGCCTTGGGCTTGTAGGACAAAGTGACAAGATGGCGTTGCATCCGTCCTGGAAAGGCAGGAGCTTTATGGAGCAGTTCTAGTGGCAGACAAAGACTTGCCTGCTTGTGTGGGATCTGCGCTGCTGCCCGTCGCTTCCTCCTGCTCTTCGTGGGTTCTGCCACTGCTGCTGTGCTCTGCACTGCAGCTGTGGGGTGGCGGAGAAAGGATGGGTCTGTCTGCACTGGCACGAGGTGGCCCAGCCCTAGGAACTCGCTCACTTTTATTGCTGCCCACGAAGTTTGCGAAGTTCACTTCAAAAGTTTCTAAGTGCAAAATGTATTCTCTATGGGTGGCTACAGTTGCAAAGCCAAAGCTGGCATGAAAAAGAGAGGCTCTGCTCCGGTAGTCTTCTCTCCTGGAGCAGGCAGCCAATCAATTTGGACCAGCTTGCTTGAGTGGGGCTGCCCTCAGTGACTGGCAGGCATCCATGGCCTCTGTCCCAAAGCAGCTCAAACCCATTAACTGCACTCTCTCCGAGATGGGGAAAAAAAACAAAAATGGAAAGAGAACCCCAAAAAGGAAGAAAAACCTCTGCCTAAGCAAAGACCAAAGAGCCTGCTAAGCAAATACCATGTGGCAAAAGGCAGGAAGCTGCCTGGGAGGGCTGATTTTAAAAAGGCCCATGATAGCACCCCCCCACATGCAAAAGGTCCCCGGCTGTGGGGTCTTAAGGAGACTAACAATTTTTGGGTGCAGATAGATGTATCACCCCAGGACACATGGTCCTCACAACATCCTTTGCTCTAAATTGGAGAGAGATGGATTTGATGGGTGACCTGTTTTGGTAGATGCGGGGTTTCTTGGATGGTCACATCCAATGGATGGTGGCCAACGCCTCAAGGTCCACATGGACATCGGTGACAAGTGGTATCCTTCAGGGGTCCATACTGGGACCAGTGTTGTTAAATATCTCCCTTAGTTGACACAGCAGGATCAAGCACACCCTCAGCAAATTTGCAGATGACACCAAGCTGAGTGGGGCTCACAAGCATGAGGGATGGGGTGCCATCCAGAAGGACCTGAATGAACTTGAGAAATAGGCCCATGGAAATCTCATGAGGTTCAACAAGGCCAGGTGCACCTGGGTTCAGGCAATCCCCAGTATAAGTACAGGATGGGGGATGAAGGGATTCAGCAGCCCTGCCAAGAAGGAGTTGGGGGTGCTGGTGGATGAGAGGCTGGACATGACCCAGCAATGTGCACTTGCAGCCCAGAAAGCCGGTCCTGTCCTGGGCTGCATCACAAGAGTGGCCAGCAGGTCTAATGAGGTGATTCGCCCCTTCTACTCTGCTCTGGTGAGACCCCACCATCCAGCTCTGGAGTCCTCAGCACAGGAAGGACATGGACCTCTTGGAGTGGGTCCAGAGGAGGGGTACTAAGTTGATCAGGCGGCCGGAGCACCTCTCCTGTGGAGACAGGCTGAGAGAGTTGGGGGTTGTTCAGCCTGGAGAAGAGAAGGCTCTGGGTAGAGCTTATCGCAGCCTTTCAGTTCTTGAAGGGGGATTATCAGAAAGATGAGGACATTTTGCAACAGGGCTGCTGCAATAGGACAAGAGATAATGGTTTTAAACTGAAGAGGGCAGATTCAGAATACATGTAAGAAAGAAATTTTTTACAATGGTACAGGTTGCCCAGAGAAGTAGTGGATGCTCCATCCCTAGATATATTTGAGGGCAGGTTAGCTGGAAGTCTGAGCAACCTGATCTAGTTGAAGATGTCCCGCTCATGGCAGGGGGGTTGAACTCAATGGCCTTTAAATGTCCCTTTCAACCCAAACGATTCATTCTATGATTCTATGACTTCTCTCAGATGTATGCTTCCAGTAAGAGTGACAAGCCCTTCAGCACTTTAAAGCTCCAAGGTGCTCAATACAGGATGGATGTTGCAGTGAAACTGACTCTCTGTGTTGCTTCTGGCCATTAATTCTCTTTACTGCTGCTGGCATCTTCCGTGGAGGTTGCTGTTTTGTTCATTGCAAGATACTTGCAGTCAGATCCTGTCATCCTGACAACTTCTTATTTAAAAGAAGAGCATTGCTTCACAGATACCCTTTTATAATAGTGGCTTTCAGGTTTCTGTAAAATGGAAAATTGATCTTTCTGATTACCTCAGAGACTCTGGGCATTCAGGATGAGGAGCTGTGCCTGATGGAGGTTTAGTTCATTGGAGTGAGTGTTTATGGAATTACAGTTTTTAGTTTTCACATCTAACTTCTAATTATTAACATTTTTCTTCCTTTCTATGTGTTCCTTTGGTTATTACAAGAAATAAATCATTCAAGCAATAAAAGTGATCCTGATTTGAGAGTTAGCACATGTGAAGAAGCCTGGGCCTGGTATTCATAGGCAGTGTATTAAAAAACATGAATATGTTCAAGAAAGAGAGACATGCAATAGTGTATAAATGCTTTCTTGGTCTTCATTAATGTATGCTTTAAGCTCAAAATGAATTGAGCGTGGAACAGACCTTGAGTTTGGGACTTAAGATTATTCCCATATCAAAAACCAGAAATGGAAACTACTGTGCACCAAATATCTAAGAAAAAGTTTAAAACTAAAAGGGAAAAAGGAAAGACAGCGAAAAGAAAAAGAAAATTAGGTCATCTTTTTATGATTGACAAAAAAATTTTAAGGTAAAATTGAGTTTTTAATGGGAAATTGAGGTGCTTTTAAAAATATTACTTGTGAACATCAGTATCATATTTTCTATTTGAATGAATTGCCGTTTCCTCTTGGATGTTAGAGTGTCGCCAGCGTGCTGGATGGTGGGGTGCCATGACCTTCCGAAAGCATCTCCAGCGAAGCCACTCGGCAGGACAAGCACACTCACACAAACACACACACACACCGGATAGCTTCTCTTACAAGCTGGATCGATGGCAAAGAGGCAGGAAGGGTCTCCATATGAGGTTCCACGAAAGCAGCTTATTGCAGAGACATGAAGGTTCCCAGTGATGAAGACAGGGGAGCGTGGGAAGGTTCAGGGTTATATATGGGGTCGGTAGGAGAGGGGAGAGCATCAGGGACCAATAATCTGAGGGTACGGGGGCGATACATAGGCAGGGCTAGGGTGTGGGAGYCAATGGGAAAGACTGGGGGAGTGGCGAGGGAGTAAAGGCCAATGGGGGAACAGGGAAGGGAGAACCCTCTGGAACCGGGATGTATAGGGTAGAAAGGGGCAGGGAGGCCAACGGGCCAACTGGGGAAACAGCACCGAGGTACATTAACATATAGTTATTTCACAATAGTGAAACAAAGCATCCTGGGAGAGGCCTTTTCAGTCACCCTAACCTGAGGAGCTACTTAAGGTTCCTCCCTCCAGGAGACCCTTGTGGTCCCTCTGTAAACAGGCTCACCGGCCTCCACAACTCCCCCTTCTTTATTAATTAAAAAGGCCTTTCCTAGGGACTTCAAAATTAAACATGCAAAACAACCAAGTACACACAAAATAAGAAAACTATCAGAAGCACCCATAACGCAGTCTTTAACAGAGAGGCAAGTCATTCTGTGAGTCCTCAGTGTCCCTACAAATTCTCGAACCACTCGGGTGGTTTCTTTGTCTTGATGTCCTTTATGCTGTCTTTGATCTTTTGGATGCTGGCATGGATGTTTTCGCTGTGGGTGGTGAGGTTGAGGCAGCATAGCCCTTTAAACTCCTGGCAATCGTGTCCATGGGCGAGTAACAAAAAGTCTATGGCAGCCTGATTTTGGCTAGGGGATTCTTTGTGTTGCCCATGGACAGACATATGTTGTCCTGTTTGATGGCCTTTGTCAAGGTTATTCACACGTTCTCTTTGGACTGTGCCACCATCCAAGCATTCATGGCCAAAGCAGACAGCAGCGAGGCAAGTGCTGGGCACTGGGATGGTAAATGCGGGTACGGGCTCTGGTAGGTGCTTCTGTTGGGGTTTTTAAATAAAATTATTAAAAAGTTGTAATTATAGGGAGTCCTTTCTCTCTCACCTTCCTTTCGAGCTCCCCTTTCCTTACTAAATGAAAACTCTTAAAATGAGGAAGGTGCAATATACAGGGGTCTTGGCAAGTGTGGCCAAGGGAAGGGCAAAGCGGAGGGGTGGAGATAGAAAAAACCCCCCTAAAACTACAACCTTCCCTTTCTTTCCTTCTTTAAATTCCCTTTCTCTATTAAACAAAGAAACTTGGAAAAAATTGAATGGTAGTAAGGGGGTAGGGGTATGGGGATACGTGACTGAGGAAGGGAAAATGCAGCGGAAATAGGGGGTAAAACATTGAATAAAGAAAGTTGGGAAAATAGAATGGTAATGGGGGAAAACTTGGGAAAGCACCAAACATGAAAAACTTAGTGTTCTGTGGCTCTGGTTGTGGGATGAAGGGTCATCTCGGATGAACAGCGGCGGGCCAGTGGCGGAGGCCAGCGTGCAGGGGCGGCAGGTTGAGTCAGGTTTCGGGCCGGCGGTGCAGGTCGGCAGGCGCTGGCTGGCAGAGCTGGCGGTGCAACGTGATGAAGCAGACGACAGCGCTGGGGATGCGCGGTGCCAGTGTTGGTTGGCTGCGGGTGGTGATGGCAGCAGGCGGTGGCAAACATGGTGGCGGCAGTGGCCGAGGAGGCAGCCGCGCGGCAAAGCAGGCAGCGGGTTGTGGTTGACGGCGTGCGGCAGTGGAGGCGCGGGGGAGCTCAGAGCGTGGTGCGGGCTCGTGCCGTTGAAGTGGCAGCGGCTCAACTTCAGCTCCTGCTGTCTTTTCGCTTCACGGCAGCGACGGCACCAATGAACAGCTTCCGAGCACTCAGCGTGCGGCCCGTGCCGACTTGCTTGCTTCTGCTGGAGTTGTTCCTGCCCGCTGCAGGTGCAGGCCACGGCGAGTTTTTGATGTTTTTGCGCTTTCGGTGTTTCCGGCGTTTTCGGCAGTCCTTTGACCCCCGACCACAATTCTTTCCAGGCTTGCATGGCTCTTTAAGCTGTGTGCAAGGGACCGGCTCCCACCCAGGGTTCCTCCCCATCTTGTACTTAACTGGGGCTGCAGAGAACATGATCTTATTTGCAAGCTCTTCCCTGCCTGCCTGCCCGGCTCCACACCCCAGCCCAGTGGTCCTCAGACTCGGAGTTGGGTTTTGAGGAGTCACTGCTCTCCCCCTCTGAAGAGGAGAAAAAGTGCTTGGCTGGGGCGCGGGGTTCAAGGCAGACTGGAGCTCTCTGGTGTGGTGCGGCCATGGATGCCAAGATGGCGTCTTTCTGGTCACCACCACACCCACTTCCGGCCCTGGTAGCGTGGAAACCGGGTGAGGGTTGGTTCCCAGGGGCAGAGCAACTGATGGAGAGGGTGGGGACGTGGGAAGGGGAGGCAGGGTCTGCGACAGGCAAGGGATTCCCAATGGAAGGGGAGGGGGCCGACGCAGACACGCCCATCGACGCGTGGGAGGAGGGACCCGACACGATGACGTGCGCAGGGAAGGGAGGGGGGAGGTCGCAAAGTGGTGGAATGGCTGGCGCCACGTGGCTGGTGCCATTTTGGGTTGCCACGTGGCCGGCGCCATTTTGGGTCACCACGCAGTTKGCGCCATTTTGTGTGGCCGCGACTGGGGATGAGGATATAGGAAAAAGGGTTGGGAAAGAGCCCAAGATGGGGTGATCAGTCCCATCTTGAGAAGGGGACAGGGGAGACCGGGGGACGTCAGGGAGATGGTAGCAGCCCTGTGCCCTTGGGCAGGATCCATCTCCCGGTCTCTCTTGAGACAGGGAAAAGGGTTGAGGAACCCAGGGAGAAGGAAGGGGGGAAGGGTCTTTTAACTGGGGGTTAACCAAACCCAAACGTTTCCTAATACCCTTAATATATACTACGATAATGGCAAATAAAACTAAATCCTGGGAAATATTAGGAAAATATTTAAATAACCAAAGAACGAGACATTTGAAGTCTCCCTTCGAGAAACAAAAGTTTTCCTGAACAAGGGCTCATTCGGTTTGGTTAAAAACTTCCCCCTGGGGATGGGCCAACTTAGCGTCCATCCCCATGCTCTTCCCAACACCTGAGAGAAAAAGCTTTAAAAAAAAGTAGAAAAGAGACCTGATATTTTTCACTCACTAACTGGCTCAAAAAAAAAATCTCTAAGGGTGGTCCGTTGATTTTCGACTGGTCTTCTGCTCTTGAGAAGGTTGTCGGTCGCCCCTTGGATTACCCTGATAAAACTCAGCGCTCTCTCCAGGGAGGTGGCTGCTCCAAACGTGGCTTGATTTCCAGCAGCAAAAAGCTGCTGGAGACGCTTTCAGAAACACGTGTAGAAATGGTCCCTGTTCAGTGCACCAACTGTTGCCGGCGTGCTGGATGGTGGGGTGCCGCGACCTTCCGAAAGCATCTCCAGCAAAGCCACTCGGCAGGGCAAACACACTCACACAAACACACACACACTGGATAGCTTCTCCGATAAGCTGGATTGATGGCAGAGAGGCAGGAAGGGTCTCCGTATGAGGTTCCACGAAAGAAGTTTATTGCAGAGACATGAAGGTTCCCAGTGACGAAGACAGGGTAGTGTGGGAAGGTTCAGGGTTATATATGGGGTCGGTAGGGGCGGGGAGAGCATCAGGGACCAATAATCTGAGGGTATGGGGGTGATACATAGGCAGGGCTAGGGTGTGGGAGCCAATGGGAAAGACTGGGGGAGTGGCGAGGGAGCAAAGGCCAATGGGGGAACAGGGAAGGGAGAACCCTCTGGAACCGGGATGTATAGGGTAGAAAGGGGCAGGGAGGCCAGCGGGCCAACTGGGGAAACAGCACCGAGGTACATTAACATAGTGAAACAAAGCATCCTGGGAGAGGCCTTTTCAGTCACCCTAACCTGGGGAGCTACTTAAAGTTCCTCCCTCCAAAGGACCCTTGTGGTGCCTCTGTAAGCAGGCTTACTGGCCTCCACATTAGAGTTATAGTCTGTCAACAGGAATATCCTAATTACATCAAACACTTGAAAAAAGAACCAAGCAGTCATCCAGTTGACATGGAAAAGGGCAACCTGAATCCCTCTGCAGACTGATTTTCCCCGTTTAGGATTTTATGTTAGTCTTCTTCAGAGTTGGTTATTGGTCCTGACAGTACATTGAGGAGCAATTGAATTTGGCTTTAACAGTTGCATCAGAGAGAGATCAACTTCTTTCTTGTACATAGTAATTGGATTCAGGAGGAATCTGATGTTCTTAAAGGCACTATTAAAATGTCCCATGTGCTGCAGCATATTAATTTCACCTTTTTGAATCAAGCATTTGTGATTGACAGTACAAATTCAGGATTTTTTGGTATTACAAGAGGGAGTGGTTGTTTTTTTTATTAATATTTATTTGTTTGTTTTGAAGAACGATGAGAGCATGAGTGGTGTTATTAGGTCAAAATAAAGTCCAGCATCCAAGAGTGTAAAACAGGAAAAAATCCTAGCCTAGAGCACAAGTACGTAGTTTTCTTAATCTTGGAGTCTTCCTAGCTGAAGTTGTTGTTGTCATTAATAGTTCATAGTTAATATTCTTCCTGTGGATTTTATCTATATTTTACGTTCTCTATACTGCTCACTTTATAAGTATCTTATAGAGGCAATTTTCTTTTGCTGCTTATTTTCTTTTATCATCTCTCTGTTTATAGTTTTGCTTGCGAGGTCAATGCATTCACTAGTTTAATGTACCAGTTTGTTTCTTATTGACACTTCTGTGTTGCCATATGTCCGTGTCTTAGGTAAACTTACTGAGATTCACATCTAGTATATTAACGGAATTATTGGTTTACTTATGCCAATGAATAAATGTCTAATTTCCATGTAGGAAACACATTATAGTATGTTTTATTAAGCTATCTGTTCCCTTGTGAACAATTTTTGTAAGTCACTGTAAATACCAAGTCTTACAAGGTTGCCAATAGTATATTTTTCCAGCCTTGACTGAACCTTCACTTTACAACAACCTTCACTAAATTATTAGAGAGGTTCAAATATATACATCTTTGCTAAGTACCAAGCATGCTAAAGATCAGGAGAAGCAAGATTAACATTTGATCAAGTCAGCTACTGCTTTTAGATAGGTACTGGCACTTGAGTACCTGTTCTGGAAACCCTTGTAGCACTGATGATGTTTTCTCTGTTTTACATAGTACGGGCTGTTGTGTTGTGTCCATTCCTGCTTTGAGACTTAGGGCATCACAAGGGAATGGCAGATTTGTGGGCGGAAGAGACTTACATAATATGCAGTGAGTTTCTTCTACTCATCAGCATTTCTACAAACTACTGTGTCCTTGTTTATCAGAGGGGAAGAGCATGTTATGATGGATGAAACACAAAATATAGTGTGCTGCAGTAAAGATTTGGCATTTGTTTTCTTTCAAGGAATTTCGTTATCAATGTTACATATGTGAATGATCAGTAGCTTTCCATATTTTCACCTGTATTTAAAATAGCTTTAATTTATGGTAATTTTGGATTAGTTTTGCAATGTGAGTAGCATTTCAGTTTATTTGGTAAATTGAAACTCATCTGTCTGCTTCTGCTTATCTGTCATTGACCTAATTGGGGAGTCACCATAATGCTAAAATGCATTTTAATACCAAACTTGGCGGGGTTGTATCTTTAGCTACTGAGTATTATTACAAAGAAACTTGATCCTTAAAAGGATCTTATCAGAATCCATCAGAGTTGAGTTTTATTTTGCACAGTTCACCTTCCCACTCTAAATTAATATTTATAATGAACAGCGAAAATACTGTGGATGTGTTTAACATATGAGTGTCCTGCTTTTAAAAGTGAACTTTACAGCTCATTAGTTGCTCAGCTCTGAGTTACTATATCAGTATTTAAGTAATTTGCTGATCTTGCATTTGTGTTCCTGCCACTGAATTCCCAAAGGGATGTATTGGCAAACTGATTTATTAGGAAGGTTTAAAAAAAAAGTATCTCTTTCAAAAGCAAAAACTATCTAATGTCTTTCAGTCTTACAAGATGCCGTATGTATTATATACCTGCATATTTCTTCTAATGTAATTAAGTGGCTGCTGATAACTGCATATCTAACTGAAATGTGTCACATACAAATTTTGAAAGACTGAAAAAGCTGCAGCAGGGTGAGATTCGGCCAGTGGCAGATAACTACTGAGCATTTAACAGTGCCTATTTTTGGGGGTGGTCTGCATGATTGTCATTTGCCCAGCTCCAGCTATCTTATACTGCTAGATTGTTAATGACCATTTTATTACTTCTGTAGTTTTAATTAAGACCATACTTGGCTTTCAGTTGAAGGGCCCTTCATTCTCAATAGAGAAGTGAGAACTTTCATACTAAGATTCTCCTATTTTTCCCTCCTTCTTCATGTTTTCTTACCAGTTACTGGTTTTGGAATACTACCAGTGTGGATTTCTGCAGAAAACCTATACTTCCTAATCCCCATCTTGCTGCAAGGGAAAACTCACTCTCCTAACACTTTCTTGTCTCCACCCTCTTTCAAAGGAGAGCGGAGAAACAGTTCCTATTTGTCTTTCTCTACCCAAATCCATCCCCACTTCATGTGGGAGTCCTTAAGTCCCACTTGCATCCAGGTTTTGTGGGGCTTTCATTGTAGGTTCTGATTGTGGAGTTTCCCGTCAGTCATCTTGAAACCTCTTTCTATGTCCATAAAAATCTCTACGTGTTGTTAAGGAAAGCACCTTGCATAGAGTCATTTTTATTGCTAATAGTGATTCTTGACTTAAAATATTAGAAAATCACTGGAGAGCTGCCAAGGAAAAGCTACAAGGCACACTTGCATTTATAGATTTATTCATGGAGATAAGGACATACGTGTGTAGCAAAGATTTCTCAGGAGTGCTAAAGCTATTGACTTCTAGCTTATTTAACAGAATGTAATAATTTGTGTGTCTGTATTTGATGTATGAAGGTCTGTATATAGGTATATATTTGTGTCTTTCACGGTCTCAGGCACAGAAGGACTGTTTATAATTTTTGAAGACTTATAGGTCATAACCTGTAAGAATTGCATGAAACTCCAAGAGCAGAAAATATTTCTTAGATTTTTCAGAAGTACTAAGTGAATGTTTTTGAAAATATATTGAAATCAAAACATTTGTTGTAAGCTTATTTTAAAAATATTTTTAAATACTTTGAAATATTTCAGATTTTTCAAAACTCAAAAGTAGTATGTCCGTTTTGTATCACAGTATTTTGCATCTCAGTGAAGAAAGACAAGAAATGTTTGCATCTCAGTAAAGGCAGTACCTTTCTCATTCATCCATACTGCTCACAACCACCTAACACATGATATGTATGTTTGCTATTAAAATAGAGCAGACACCAGTTTTATAATAGTTTCTTAAGTTCATTTTAGACTCTTTCCTAGTACTACTTATTGTTTAGGTGTAGTTCAGCTATGTAATGATTAATGAAGAGTCATGAACTGTTCATGGAGCCACCACTGACTGATCTCACTGTCCTTTCATTTTGTCTCTGTACTCCTCTTTTGGGTGACTGCCAGGGAAGGATCTCTGTTTCCTTTTTAAGTGGTCCATACATCTGGTGCTCTTGATAAGTAATAAGTGGAAGAAATCTTCAACACAAACTCATGGCACAGATAATGGAGAGGGGATGAATTTGAGATGAAGTCATTTTAGGAGAACATCTTTGGATTCTGGAAGAGATCACTGACAGAGAAACGCAATTTTTTACTAACTTTCAAGACATGGTTCGTGCAAATTTGGGGATTTTTAGTCTTACCTCCCCCCCAATAGTCTCAAGGATAATTAGGCAATTTCTGTGTAATTATTAAAGTATTAAATTATTTTTTTGAGTCTTATCAGAGATACAGAATTCTCCCTCCCAATGAAGAATGCGAACAGAAATTAAACCAGGAGCGGAGCAATAAGGCAGCAGACTTATGCAGAGCACTTGGCTGTCTGACTGCTCCAATTCTGATTTGTGACTCTGCAGCTGTAGAGTTTCATTGAATGCAAAATTTATGTTAATCTCCTGGGATTGAGGTACTTGCCTTGCAAGGCTGGTGAGCCAGTTGCCGTGTAACTAGTGAGCTCCTGGAGATCAGGAGCCAATTTGGCAGCAGAAGTCAGAAGCTTGTTGCATCAGAGCTGGTTGGCCTGAAGCTCTGCTGGTGTTACCGTTGGATTTTCTAATTTACTGGCATTAGTAACTGTGTATTTGGTTAGTATATAAGCTTTAGGTAGTATGCTCACATTGAATTCAAAATTCTGGGCATTTGGATACTTCTACTGTTCAATTTTAAGTAGCATAGAGCAGTGTATCTGTAAATAACTGAACATTCCTAAGATTATATTGAAAATTATTTTGTTCTGAAACCTGCTGTGCTTATGCCAGACCCTTGATCCTGCAGTGACTGAAGTCCCAATCTATTCACAAATTCATTGCTTGTTGACAGTGATATTTAGAATGTCTTGTGACCAAGAAGCAATTTAAAATCATGGGTTACATGCATTAGAGACTGCAGGGTGTAGCATATAATACTGAACATGATTGTACAAAACTTGCTACAAATGCTATCTCATTATTTTAGAAAGTTCAGGTTTGTTTGCGTACGGATTCTCAGCTCAGGTTCTTTTATGAAACCCTGTGACCCTTGGTCTATAACAATATTTTAAGATTTGTTTCTTTCTTTGAAAATTTGATCCAGTGAAGAAATAAGCTTATTGATGTGTTCTGGCTGAACTGGAAGGATATTCCTCGGTATCTGGATATGAACTATTTTTTTCCAAATAGTCAAGACTAAGGTACTGTAGTTTTGGTTTTAAACAACGGCAAAACATAACAGGACTCACAGCTTTAATGTAAGAACCATAGGACAAATACCAACAATGCATAAACAGTCTAAGAGCCTTTTTTTTTTTTAATGGAAACTGTATATTAGGGCACAGATGAAAATGAAAATTATTTGCAGCATTGATGTGCTTGTAAATAGCAAATGCCATAATGTGTATTCTGGCAGAATTATATGTAGAAAAGCATTTAGAAAATAGTTTTTGAAGTTTGAATCCTAAATTAATGACAGACCTTAATTTTTACTTTCTAGCCTGGGAATTTAGTAGCCTTGGTAATACATCTTTCCATAAATATTGAAAGAAAAATAAAGTAGTAAGTTTTAGAACACCTGTCTGTGTGTAAACCTTACAATACTGTTATACAAGCATGTGATTATAGCCATCAGCTTTTTTCAGTACAAATGACAGTAATTATGGTATAGTTAATTTTAACATTCATGTTCTTTTAACCTATAACAGCCAGGAAGTGCATACACAGAAAGCATATTTTGTCACATACATGTTTCCAGCTCCTGTTCCTAATTATCTTATGTTCAGACCATTCCACAAGCCTGCAGGTTTATATACATAGTACTTCCATATTAACCTTAGTTTGCTGTTACCTAAGGAAGGTATTTAAATGGTAGATCCTTAAATGCTTCATCTGGCCTTTCTTTCTTCACCATGAGATGGCTGAAATTTTTAACAGAAATTTTTAGCATTTGCTCAGTACATCAGTCTACAAAGGAACAGGAGAATTCATTCCAATAAATAAAGTGTGAAAAACATTGCTGCTAACCATATCATGTAGTTCAGCGAAAGTTTGATTACAGGGAAATGTATTTATTCCATTTGGTCTCTCTGAATTTGTAGTTACTAACCAGGACTGGAGCACCAGAGACAATAGCAAACCCTCCAGCATATTTGTTTCCAGCATAATACGCAATTCTTAATCTATTTCTAGTTGGAAAATGAAATCAGTGTGTGAATTTCTTCTCACAAAAGTGAATCTGAATGTGTAAAAACCTTGTAAAAACCTAGCTTTGGGATTAACTTGTTGTTGCTTTGGGTGCTAGATTTGTTCAGCAAAGTTTTCTTGGCTTGGTACATGTGATTCTGCAGAAATACAGCTTCTCTCTATCTCTCCTCCTTTCCTTTCTTCCCTCCTAGGTTTTGGTTGTTGATGAGACCTGGTCTTTTTTGGTGTTTCCCTAGCAGCAAGTGAAACCTGTGAGTCTCTGAACAGTTCTCTCAGCTTTATAGATCTTCTGATAGATTCAGAATGAGACAAGTTTAACCAGCAGGCAGGCATCAAATGCCAGGTTTAATTGATTGTGCTGTGCAAAAGTCTTGTGCATGAATAACATATAAATTCAAAAAAAAGAAGCATTTGGAGAGGTGTGCGTCCATCATTTCATAATTTATGAACCATTTGACGGAATAATTCCTTTGATCATTTGATAATCTGATTTTCAAGGCTCTGCTCAGTTATCTACTGAATTTGCATGATATCAAAATATTCATGTTGTTTTATTAGTAAAACAGTTTTGTATGGATAACAGCTGTCTGTGAGAGAGGAATGCCTAGACAATGTAGCTGGAGAGTTAGGTGCTCACTGAGATAGAGCCATTTCTTAGCTATTCCTGACTGTCTGTTGGCTTGGGGAATGCCTTAGGTTGCAAGCCTGTGTCTCTTTTCCTGCTGCTTAGTGAAAATCAGAAGGGAGGATTGGAGGTTTTGCTGTTTCTTTTTTTTTTATGATTACCTTCCTTCAGAGGACTTTTGGGCATGTGCTCCATTAACCGTTAGCTATTAGTGGCAGTATCACTGTCTTTCAAGCGGTTTGTGAAGAACAGCTTGTTCTTGTGTTTGTCAGGAATATGCTGCTAGATGAAGTAGATCTTTCAAGCAGAATCCTTTCTTATCAGTTGGTTTAGGATGTAGTGACCCAGCTCAAACTCTAATTTTTGTGAAAATACCCTCGTTAATTTTGAAGAAATAGCATAGAGAGTAGCAAAAACTGTCAGGCTCCAACTGTACTGCCTGTTGTGTTTTTTCCTTACGTATTTGGATGGTATTTCTTATGCAACTGCACATGTGAAACTAAACAAAAAATGTGAAACATGTTTGCTAAACTTTATTCACTGTCTAATCTGGAGGATGATACCATGCTTCTCTTGATCTTCATGAGGCGACTTTTGAGTAGGGCATTTCAGGTTTTTCCTCTCTTTGGAACCACCAGGACAATGAACAGGGAAATACAGATTGTAGATTTTGCAGCACAGTAAGAATAGTTAGCTGCTTATTTTGGCATTGCTGTATTCATCAAATGAGTGATTTATTATCTAAGTGGGATTGAGATACAGGTGACTGTTAGCTGATGTAGTCTGCAAGAAAGGAAAGCTTCTGAAAATTCTTCCCCCGTGTATTTAACAACAGTTGTAACACATTTTAGGATACATTTATGGGTTATAGTTTCTCTAGCTGCTCTAGAGGAGAAAAAGAGCAGAAGTGCTATGCTGAGCTTTGTGGTCCCAAACAAGGAGGGGCATGTTTGCCAATGACACCAACATGACCTAGCAATGTGCGCTTGCAGCCCGGAAACCCTGCATCCCAGGCTGCATCTGGGACCCTGCGTCCACCCAGACTGCCCACCACTGTGGGCAGTAGGTGGACATGTTGGAGCAAGTCCAGAGGAGGGTTGGGAAGATGCTCAGAGGGCTGGACCACCTCTCCCATGAAGACAGATTAAGAGAGCTGCCTGGGGAAGAGAAGGCTCTGGGGAGACCTTAGGCACCTTCCAGCACCTAAAGGGGCTCCTAGAGAGCTGGAGAGGGACTTTTTACAAGGGCGTGGAGTGACAGGACAAGGTGGAATGGCTTTAAATTGACAGAGGCTAGGAAGAAATTCTTCCCTGTGAGGTTGGTGAGGCACTGGCACAGGTTGACCAGATAAGCTGTGGCTGCCCCATCCCTGGAAGTGTTCAATGCCAGGTTGGATGGGGCTTGGAGCAACCTGGTCTAGTGGAAGGTGTCCCTGCCCATGGCAGGGAATTTGAAACGAGATGGGCTTTAATATTCTTCCCAACCCAAACCATTCTATGATTCTAAAACAAACCTTAAGGTTAACATTGTTACAATCTACAGGAGGCACTTTTTGTCTAAGAATCTTTTTTAAGTATTAGTTTATCATGTTCCTGCTAATGATCTTTCAGACTCAATATGGTGAAAATAATACTGTGTTTCTTAGTTAAAAATAAGTCAACTTCAGAAGAAAGGAAGAAAACAAATTTCTCTGGCCTGTGCACCTGGTAGTACAGTTTCTAAATGAGTTTCTAAAAGCCTTGTTTAATATTCATAGGGAGATCTTCCAGTAAGGCTCTCTTGACTGCTGTAATGTAAATATATTAAAAAAAAGAAGTGAAAGGGTCTTTTACTATCTGTCTCTGCAGCACTCAACATACAGAAAGCTCCATCTTACAAGACGGAATTGTCTATCCCTCTACAGAGCCTAAAGCAAGAAAGCCCAAGCCATAAAATTTATTAGACGTGCCTGCATGACAAAAATCAATAAAATACAATCTCATGTGGTTTAATATGAAAATAAACACATAGAAGCAGTGRCTCTTAGGAAAAATAATGAGCTGCAGGTAGAGAATTGAAGATGTCTAGAGAAGACTGAAAGCAGAGGATGTTGTCCAGTTTACTGTAGGACATATTTCAGAACCAAAGCCAGGTATAATAGTGTTGGAGGGTAAGCTGGCTGGCCATGTCTGAAAACCAAAATTCAATGTGGGAATGTTAGTAATTTGAGTGACAGTAAGATGAAGAAGCACACCTCTCATGGGTGCCAAACTTTGGGACACAATGTTAAAACATTCAATTAATTCATGGTTATGTATAATTGGTTAAAATGCTGTGAATAATAAAAAGAATCAAAGGTACAGTTTTGTTTGGCCAATTTCTCCTCTGTTAAATTTATTATTTTCTATTGTACTTAGTACTAGGTACTACTGGGTATAAATGATGCTCTACTATTTGTGTTTTGCACTGCTGTCAGCAGTGCAGGTACTCCAGTGCTGTTCGAGTGTACACTCTGTATTTTCCAGAAAGTTTTTTGAATTTCTTTCAAACTGGTTCTGAACACTGCGTGTCCTAGTCTTACTATGTCCTCTATGGAAAAAATTGAAGCAAAGCTTTAGCAGTATTTTAAATCCTTAAATTACTCACTCTACATTCAAATCTAACTCCAATTTCATTTTTAAATCGGGAACTAAATAAGAAGACCTTTACTTTTAAGTTCAGGTTTTTGATAGTACCAGTAAAGTACTTGCAAAGTAATTGCAAATTGTAAAGTAATTGCAAATTATTGTATTGCAAGGTTTTATTTACATAGGTACAGTAGCATAATTTCCACTTTGATTTCTGAAGGCTCATACGTGCTGTAACTCATTGTAAAGTTGCTGTAAAAAACAATGAAAAACTTAATGTAGTCTTTTAGCTTTCCCCTGCTTTCCTGGATTACTAAAACTTGTGTAGGTGGAGCAGCATGACTCTTACATGGACTCAGTGAAGCAGTACATGCTAGAAAGCATCTGATAGGTGGGAATTGTGAAATTACTGACATGTAGTAAACCCCCAAATTCTTGCAATGGTTAAACACATCCCTGTTTTCTCCCCTGCCCTAAGTAATGATGTTGGCTTAAATATCATGTTGGCATTTTCGTGAGTGTGTCTTTGAGATTTCCACGTGTATGTGGTATATACATGGGTCTTGCTTACAGAGCATTTAGCTTCAAGTGCTTGATCAAGAAATTTTGTTATACTTGGAAACAAATACCTATTCTTACCCACCATCCTGACTTTCCAGAGCAGTACTAAATAGGGTATTGCACATGAAACTGATAGTAATAGTGGTCTTTCTGTACCCAGAGTTGCTTTTTCTGCCCTGCACATTCAAAATCCTTTGCCAAGCATGCTCCTGAAGATATATCTGTTAAGTTTATTACATTTAATTAGTTATCTGTCATTTTAAGCTTTACCTAGTGACAACAGTAATAGTGGAAGCAAAATCCCAAATTTGTATGAGGCTTACAGCTAGTCTTTAAGTCTCTGATAAAGCAGGTAGTTTTAAAGTGTCTGTATGACTAGACATAAGTGAAAATTAATATATAACCTATGTGACTATCAATCATTCTTACTGTTGGATGGAGGACTAAGTCATTCCTTTTAAGCTTCCCATTTGCATACCTGCACTGCCTTTTCTCTGATTTTATATTTTAAATGATGCAGAAGGCTGTCTAACTTCTCCTTGTAATCAGTCCAGTTTGTTGTGAGAGTTAGCACTTTATATCTTATAACAAATCACACTTGAAGGCATATTGCATGTTTGTTTGCAGGTGTATTTCTCTGTGATAGCTGTTCTTTAAGACCCTGAGATCTGCCATTAATTTTGAGTAGTCAGAAAGACATCCGTCTAGTCAGCAGTAGAAATTATTGCTGCTTGTTGATGAGTTTTCGTTACTAACATTTCTCAAAGGCAAGGATGACTGAAATTTATGACATCAGTCAGCCACATGAGATGGGGATGTGTCATAAATGCTGCCAGATGTCACTGAGATGAGCTCATGTGCAACAAGCAAATCTTCTTAGGGAGAGCTGTAAAAACTGCTGTGATGAATTTTCTTCTCTGAGCCTGTTTCTGTTGCTTAAATCCAAGGGTACTGTGACTTCGCATTGTGGAGTCAAAGTGGCCTGATAGGTACTGTGGCATTGGAGGAATGTGGTGCAGAGTGGGGCAAGGCTGTACGCAGCCACAGCGAAGGTAGGGGTTGATGCATGGCCTGCCTTGTGCTATTTCAGGGACTGCCTTGGCCTTGCTGGAAACCCCAGTGGGAAGATGATGAATCAAATCCCAAATGGTTTTTGAAAGAAATATATACCATACAGAGAGCTCCAGAAATTCACTTTTTTACCTTTTTGAGAAGTGGGGTTTGAGTCATACCTTGATAAAGATTGATTAATGTGTTGAGCTTTGAAGATATGACCTTGCAAACCCAGGAGCTGTTACTGTTCTTTTAAAGAACTAACCAAGACCTGAGACTACATGAAGAAAGATTAATATTTAGTTTGCAAGATCATGACCCAAGAGCATAGAGAGTATGTGTTAAACTTGTCCATAGACTCTATAGGTGAGCACATACCCTTGTCTTAGACGATGGTCTGCCATGCCATGTTGGTATTTTTCCCTCAGAAACTTCTGTCTTGGGGCAGGGGATAGATGAACAAGGGAGCAAAATCAAGGTTGCAAGGACATGGTATGTTAGAATTTTTTTGTGCTTATTTTCCAAACACATCAACAACTCCTATTTAATTATTTTTATTTGGTTTTGACTGGTTTACCTCTAAGGCAGTTATACCCTTTGGTTGGTGTATGCTGCTTCTGCACCATCTTATTCTGCCTTTTTACAGCCTCCATAGGAAACTTAAAATATTTTCTTTGCCATTTGGCCCAATTTTTTTCTCTCTCTCCTTGGTTGATAATCCTAAGAGCTATGCTATGCAGGTAATGGTTTCTATTTAGAAAGATGCCCTGGCTATATTAGCTTCTGATTTTTATACAAGATATTAAAATCCCCAAACTACATAATTTTATAGAAATGTGCAAGGTTTGCATAAACTTTGTTACATCCTATTGCTCTTTTTAATAGTTTTTCTGTATTTAAATGTTATTGTACTGGTTATAATGGACCAAAGAATGAAATAATTTGTCAGAGAGTATATACACTCTTGTTTATGGCTCTATTTTGGTATGCTATTATTCTGAGTAGTCTAGAAATTGCTTTAAGGAAAAGAAAAACACTCCTGTAGTGCAAGGTAACTTCTTTGGCTGCAGTTAATTTGATTTTTCTCAGTAGCAGGAGGCAGACTAAATGGAGTTAAAATGACACGATAAACCATGGCCTCCATATCTCACCATAGCTCCAAAACTGCAGATTAAGTCTAGGGCCGCTTGCTGGTTTAAAGGAGAAACATGGATAATTACAAGTGATTGTTTGGTGGACAGGTAGGCATGATTCAAAGATAGGGAGAAATCTTTGGTGTCTAATCCTATTTGGTCATTTCGCATCATCAGAGGGAGGTTTCAGGGTAGTTCAGAGGAGAATTTCTTTTTTTGTGTTCTTGTGCCTCTTAAGTGGGACAGGTGGAGTTGAAATGTTCTTTGGAGGAACAATTATGCTTGTCTGAGGAAGGTAACTGGCAAAAGATCTTGAAAGTTCAAAGAGAATTACCCAAAACAAAGGACAGCAGAGCTGTGAGAGCTTGTGTGTCCTGAGAAGATGCTCATTTATTGGTGAACACCAATTTATTGGGGGTTAGTCACAGCATCCTGACTTGCAATGGAACTGCATATATGTATGGGAGGAGATGCAAATGCTTGCGCTTCTTGATACTAATATAGATATAGATATATGTGATGTTCCAGAGAGGTAAGTAGGAAAAAGGCAAGGAATTGTAGCCAGTCTAAGTGAAATGGAGAAGTTGCCAAATTGTTTGCCTGGCAGGTTAACCCTAGGAGGGTCTCCAGTGCACTCTGGCTTCAATGGGATGTGTGCTGGAAGAGATAAAGCAGATCTGGCTCACTGGGTTGCTGCATTAGGGCCAAGCAAAAAGCAGTGTGCAAACCAGGAGTTGCCCATGCCAGCCAGAAATGAAAAGGTTAAACCTGCCCTGTGGGTAGGTAAACCTTTGGCATGGAGCAAAAAGGATGGATAGCAGAAAGAAAATAATGTTCTCATGTCTGTGGGGCAAAGCAGCTTCTTCGTAGGGAAAAGGCTGTGCTGTAAATGGACTAGAAACCAAACTGTGGCATAAATTGTGTTCAGGAAATACCAGGGGGCAAAAAACACCAAAAAACCCCAAACCCCAAAACTCTAGTACATTGCTGCAATATCCTGCATTTGGCAGATGGGAGATGTTTGCCAACAAATTCATTTAAGATTTTTCAGAGTAGACTCACCCAAGGAAGGAGGGAGATGCGCATTCCCTTGTGCATGTTTGAGTGAGATCCAGGCCCTGGTGCCTGTAGCAGCAAGGAGAGATAACAACAGAAAGCTGTAAGCCTGGGAGCTGAGACACAGCAGGGATGAGCCTAGAGCAGCTCCTTGGCTCTCGGAAACACTGCAAAGACTTTTGGAGCAGAGTTTGCTCCCCTCAAAGACAGTGAAGGATTGACCATTTTAGGCTGGTACTGGGGACCCCTCTGCAGAGACCCTGTGTGTGGGAGGAAGGTTGCTTACATCCTTCTTCCTGTTCTATTTCCTGGTCATTTGAGTTTTCCTCTATTTAGGAGGTTAATTACCCTTGTTTGTTTGTTATAATAAATAGTGACTTTTGTTGCTACTTAAAAGCTGTTCAGCCTTCTCCAGGGAGTTCACTCGATTAGAAGTCTGACATGGGTCCATCTCAGAGCTTTGGCTGATCTTTGGATATGCTGTCTCTTGAGAATATCAAATCCCTCTCTCCATCTAGCAGATAGTAGGGAGGACGGCAGATGGCCCGGTGGAGTAAGAAGAAGAATTAGGTAGGTCATGCAGGAGTGGAGGGAAGCATAGCATTAAAACAGAGACAAGTTGGGAAGCTGGAAAGTGGGGGAAGAACATGTTTCAAGAGATGGAAAAAGTAAAGAGAAAGTATTAGAAATGGAAGAGGAAAAGTAGGTAACAAACTGAATATCCAGAAAATAATTCCCTGGATATTCCCTCCCCTTGATTAATTGATAATGGAAAATAATGTCTTTAGTCCTTCTGTCCTCTGAGGGCGGCACTTATCTACAGCATACATGTTGGGAGAGCACTGAAGGGTTTACACAATGGAGGACTATGTTACTATTTTGTTTAAAGGAGAATAAGTTTAGAGTTATCTTCACTCAGCTTTAAATAGTTTGAACTATATCAGCTGAAAATATGACTTAGGTGTTTTTATATGTTATTTTGTTGGTTTCATTTTTAGTGGATAGTATATGTTGAAATGATTTCTCTTTGATCTCCATTTGGTTTTTTTTTCAGAATTTATAACGTAGCCTTTAATCTGTCCAGTAAGTGTTAACTTTTTACCTTTGCCCACTGCTTTCTTATGAAATTGTGTAGAAAAGGTGGTTTATTTCAGACCAAATACAAATAAAAATATAGAAATTATGTTTTGGAGTTTCTTCTTTACCTTCGTGTCAAATCCATAAATATTTAGTGCAAGTTCCTACTTAAGAATACAGCTTTTGTGTAGTTTCTTTAGACTCTGAGAGTCTTAGTATGTCTTGAGAAATTGAGGCTTAAGTTACTCTGTTTAAACTTTAAAAAGTAAAAGTAGGACAGTTTTTTCTTTCATTACTCCCTGCAAAATCAAGTCAGGTGCAGCCACACTGGCTTCAAAACTTCAAAACTGTGCCACGTTCTTTTCTTTGATTTTTCTCATCTGTGACAGAGATTTCTGGTACAAAGGATCAAAAGTCAGATATACTCTTTGAAAAATGAGAAAAATTAAAAAGTCAGTCTTCTTTAACTCTCATGTTACTTTTACAACTCTGAATTAATAATTAGCATTTCCTTAATTTTCTTTTTTCCCCTTTCGCCCCCATTTAAATGTATCAAAACATTGAAGTACAAAGAGAATTTGGGATGAAAGCTTAAAGATGACTCAGCCTGCATCAATGTCTGCCCTGTTTTTCTTCTTAAAAAAAGTATTTTACCTTATTGTAGGCACTAAAACATAGACTATATCTGTTAGAAATAATGAGGTGTTTCAATCCTGTAGATTTTTGCTTGATATCAGAAAACGACACTTTTTTAATGTTTAGGGAGCATAACACTTGGAACAATTTCACGCTTTGGAAGTGACAAGCCTGCATGACTGTATTATGTGGTATTTTACTTTGGTCCACTATATATTGAACTATCATCTGCAAAGTATTGTACAAGACTTTTCATTAACATGTTTCTGTTCTGCTGTACCATAAAACCCCTGAACTGTATTAAATCCAGCAGGTCCCCAAGCAGACATAATGTCAGTGAAGAGTCTTCAACAGAATATAATAGAAATTAAAGGACACCCTTCAAATGCTGATGGCTTTTTTTCCTAAAGGTCCTGAAATGAGAGTGCATGCCATCCCAGGCAGAGCCTTTCATGGTATTGGAGCCTTCATTTTCATTCTCTTGGTTTCCAAAAGGCCAGTCTCCAAATTTCCATCTCTACCTGGGCTCGGTAGTTGAAGGCTATGAAGTATGGTTTCACTTTAAAAGGGTTTGCTTCCATATAGATGTTGTTATGTATGTGCTGTTCCCAGAATCTTAGTGTCAGAGTTGTATGTAAGATAAAATAGGTGACTGAAAAAAAGAGTCACTTGCTGTTCTGCCATCTGCTCTTACCGGCATTAAACCTGCTAAAAACCAGTCTTCTGGCTGGAATGTGGGAGAAGTAGAGGAATCCATTCAGCCGTTTAAAGTTTACTAGAATAACGCGTGCTGGGTATGAAGCACCTTTCCCTTGAGGACTGGACCTAATACTGTCTAAACTTGGTTGTACTAACTCACAAATACTCTGTCATGGCAGTTAAATATTGTTTCTTACAGATAATATTGCTGAGACAGACAAATAACCTGCCCCTAAGTAWTACAAGACCCAGAAATAAAACACAGCCTTTATTTATTATAAAGAAATTAGAGAGTAAATTGCAAATGACTGTTTGCCTCTCCTTAAGACTGCTACTGCCTAGCAACGATTGCCAAGTAGGATAAACATCATTAACCGTAAAAAGTGTAATGTCTAAAAGACATTAGGAGTGCTGATATGCAGTCTTGAGGTGTCTCTGTACTATTTTAAAATACATCATCTGGCTTTGCCTTTTGGGTCTAAGCGTAGCCCCAGCCTTGCCCATGGTATGTGTGTGCATGCGTGCACACACTCCTATGGATATAATGGAATTTGGAATGCAGCAATGCAGTAATTAAGTATAGCAGAAAGATGCTTCTGCTGTCAAAAAAAATTAGAAATCTTGCATGCTATGTACAGAAGCTCCTCAGGAAATCATTTAAGCCTTCTCTTCCTGTCAGGCTGGGGAATATACCTCTTAATTTCCCCTGACAGAAAACACATCACCTCATCAGTAGCCTTAAAAAATGACAAAACATCCTTGCCAAAAAAGTCTGCCTGCCAAATGCTTCCATTGCCACTGCAGGAAGGGGGACAGGGAAAGGAGGAGTGTGCTTCAGAAATTGTATGGAAGGAGAATAATTTACCTTGCTACCTGTCGAGCCCCACTGTTATGCCTTGCATTGCTGCAAAACGTTCATCTCRTAGTCAAGGTGAGACCCTTGAAGAATTAATTTGAGCCAGAGGGTACACAACCATTTAATTCTGGAAGAATAATTTATACTCCTGAACCTGGATAGTGTGAAATTCCCTTACAGTGTTTGAGCAAAGGCAAACATTTTGATGCAAAGTCCACACCTGCAAGATCTCATATATTTCAGTGCCAGAACAAATGCTGCTCACTTACTGTACTGTGTGCGTTAACCTGTAGCAGTGGTTATCTCCTCTGAAGTTAATGTACAGTTTCATAAAGGTGCTATAGCACCACTAATAGAGAAATTTGAATTAATTGAAATATTTGCTACTGCACTTTGGCTTAAATGAATAAAGTATTTCAAATAAACCTCAAAATTCTATTGAATCATTGCTTTGCTGAATCTCACACAATTACATTCAGAGTCTGCATATCAAATAGTACATCAGGACAGAGGATTTTTACAAACTGTTATTGAAACATTTATCATTACTTCAGTGTATTTGTGTTGCTGGGCTTTTTTAAATTTCTTTTTTTATAAATCAAAATTATGATGAGAATGTTCTGTTGTCACTCTGTATATTTGTGGGGCTCTTGCAGCAATATATTTTTCCCTGCATTAAAGGAATAACTTTATAAGTCAGAGTGTCGAAGATCAGTGGTGTGTATATATACATGTGTGTGTGTATATATATATAAAAAGCACACTATCTCTGGTAAATATACTAATAGTGTATTTTTATATAAATATAATATAATGGTCCGGCTTCCTATTACAATGACATTTCAGTCACATAGAGGACTGCATAATTCACATTGCTGCACGGATGCTTCCACTTCTCATGTTGCAAAGATAATTTTCAAACTGCAAAGTAGGTGGGAACTGGTGCTGTATGTCTGCATTAAGTGTTTGGATAGCCTGAAACTCAAGTCTGCAGAGTTTTGAATGTCTCTTTTTCATTTTGGTGGGGATTAGACTCTTGGCATGCAGTGGAGTAAAACCCATTGAAATAACTGAGTTGCTGAAGTGAGAATGAAATCTATGGCTGGAGGATTTTCTGTCATGTAGCTGGGTGGTCATCTGGTGTGTGATGGAAGTGGCTTTGGTACTTTATTTGTGAGATGGTCATCTGCCAATTATTTGGCTAAAAGAGGAGCCAGGGGATGACTGGGAAAGTGTGGGACACAGACATGTTCTAGCAGGCCTGAGGTTTGTGTACCTTCTGCATCTGGCCTGTAGAGATGCCAACTGCAGTAGATGATTAGTCCTTTATAACATACCTCTGCAGGATGAAAAATCCTTCCAAGTGACATATATGTATATATAGGTATATTCTGTACACACACTGGCATATTACAAATGTAAGTAACTTATATATGTATGTTAAGAATAGTTTGGCACGTTGGCATTCTGATCTGGATGGTGGCTTTTATTATGTACAAAGTATACAGATCCCCACATCTTGACCAGCAATAAACTCATGATTTTCATATAGGTGTGTGTTGTGACTTTGAACACTGCAGAGCGAAGTTTACTGGCTGAGACCTTTGTCTTGCCTATTCATGACTATAGTAATGGACTTTGATTGGTTTGGTTTCAAAGATTTCTGCATGGTAGTGATTTGGGAGTTAAGAAATGTTAAAACAATGTGAGTAGCTACTTCTGTTTGAAAGTGTTTAGCAAAACACACTGGCTTAAAAATTACAACGGGTTGTCTTGTAAGATATATCCAGAAAGCTTAGGAAAACAACTTGCTCATCTCAAAGTTATGTAGAATTAGTCCCCAAATTCCTGTTAAGATGAAACTTAATTTAGATAAAGAAATAATTTCTGATTTTAGCTGTAAAACCTTGCTTTGACTCCACACAGTGGGTCTGAGGATGCTGTAGCAGTAGATTCATTGTGCAAATTGGTTTTTAACAGACACTACTTTAAAATTCTATAATGAAAGTATTTATTAGCAAATAAATATAAAAACAATCTCCCTACGGCCAGAAGGGGATTGTGGTGGTAGTTGTTTTACCTTGCTTGTCCCTGGTAGTGACATGATGCAGTACTATTTAATAAAATACAATTTGTGCAGGTGTGGGATTTTGAAGTCCTTGAAAATATTAGCACTTATAATCCTGTACAGGTGAAGAAGTGAGTAATGCAGTGAAAATAAGTCCCCAGGACATAATTATACGATACTGTTTGGTTGTGTACTGCTTGTCCTGCCAACATGAAGAAGCAGGCACACTGAGAGGAATATAGTTGGAGAAATTTGAGGAATATAATTGGGAGATACTGACAAGAGCAGACATCTCTTCCATCTCCTCTGGTGCCCCACATCACTTTAAATCATTAATTTGAAGATGTCTGGGCATTTCTTTAAAATTACCAAAGTTGGAGTTGAACCAGAGAATGGGAATAAATTATTTGTATTGCACAATTCCTCTGTATTTTAAAGATGCTTACATTCGATGTTAATAATGGAGCTCCTCATTTAATTCAGTATATTGCTGCTCCTTGTAACCAGCCATAAATTTTCTACAGTCCTGTTTGTGCTGATAGACTAGAAAATGATGCATATTTTTTATTAGTTCAATATCATCAAATAGCCTGGGCAATTCATGCAGGAGGTGTTTTTACACAGGGATTTTGCCTGCAAAACAACTCCAGCAATGCCAATGGGAGGTTGCATATTTCTATCTCATGATGTGAGTGCTGGGTAAAAATTGGGTTTGATGTACCTTCAAGTGCAGACACAAACTATGGGGAGAGGACTTGCTTTCTCCTGCATTGTTCCCAGCAGTGGCTTAGCAGACCAAGTTCATTGGTACTTGTTACCAACTCTTGAGTCTTCTGTGTTTTTTCCAGCTGGCTGGAATTAGTTCAAACATTTTATTTGCTGGTGTACAAGTAGGGGAGACAGTTCTCTCCCTCTTCTCCCCCTCCCCTCTTCCTTTCCTCCCCTCCCTCCTTCCTATAGGATGGAAAAAGAAATGAGGAGATTGCTTTGAACACCTCTGTGGTAGAATTAAAAGTACAGATCTGAATAGTTGTTTTTAGCAGTTGTGCCACTGCCTTGTTCTCATTTTCAGTGTGATAAAGCAGGATTTTGCTTGCATGTGTGGATTCTCTTTAGAAATTAAAGATACCAGCATCCAGCGTGGTCACATGTTTGAATGGGATTGAGCTACAGCTGAGTTACAAGAAGTGGTAGTTCAGGTCAGGTGTTGGCTGGAGTCCAGCAATGCATCTCCCAGAGCATGACTTCAGTGGTAGTTCTTAGATCCAGTGATCTTACATTTATGATAGAACATAAGAAAAAACAAGCAAATTACACCATTATACAGTTAGAGACCACAGATTTTAAGAGACAACGCAATCTTTTAAGATACACTTTCCCGCAGAGATCGTTCTTACTTCCTATTTGATGCTATCACATCACATTCAGATTGCAAATTTTTAATATTTAGGTGGGCAAACAGTGGCAGTCCAATTCCTAAATTTTCTTTCAGTTGYTCTCTGATGACAAAACGCATTATTATCTTAGCAGTACTACAGAGCAGATTGCAGTAATCTCAGTAGAATTGTGTAATGTGATATTTACTAATAACATACAGTGTAGCTCACGATTATTTGGCATTTTCTTCCTCCCAGTTGCTTTAAACAGAATTTTCTCATTTGAGCTTGTCACTTCTGATGCTGATTCATCCTTTAATGTCTTCCAGCTTGCCACTTTAGAATTCCCCCCAAAGAAGCTCTTTGGAAACAAAGATGAGCGAGTGATTGCAGAACGACGGTGTCACTTAGAGGTAATGCCAGCTTTTTAACAGGCTTCTGCTGTGTGTTTAGGTGGTGTACTCCCTGACTGACCAGCAGAAACTATTGCCATATGATCAACATTAAATAGCCTGCTTGTAAGTATCAAGCTGCCTCGTTTAATACAGGAGATGGCAGCAGTAGATTGCAAAGTAATGAAACATCTCTTAAAAAATAAATTACTCCTAGTTTAGAAAAAAAAAAAGGAACTCTTTAGAGATATTCATAGGAGGTACATTTATTTAAGGGGGAAAGGTGGTGGGTGAGGTAAATGTTCACTGTAGACAGATGGTCTCTGTGCAAGACAAGATTAAAAAAAATATATTGCTACTTTAAATGCAATTTGTTAGTTGGAGATTTACTATTTTATCATAGTTACTATATCCAAATATCTCATGACAAGGAAGGCAATATTTAAGCATCTTTGAGTTTTATTTTGTAACCCAGCTTTCTGAATGTATTCTTTTTCTTTCAATTAATTTTAAAAATTAATTTTATTGTCAACAAGGTTATTGATTTTGAGGATTTGAGTTATTTGGTAGTTCTGCAGTGCTGTATGGTATGGATGGCATAATTTTGAACTTCTATCACACATTAGGTCTTTATATTTCTATGTTAATGCATGTTTTATTGCAGCGCAGGGTCAGGAGATGGAGTTTGGGGAAAGAAGAGGCATGTTCAAAGACTAAACTGTACACCCTGCAACTATATTTTAGCAACATGGGGATTACTTGATCATGCAAGTCATTGAGAATTATATTCTTTTTACAGCTAAAATAGCATTAGGTAGCGCTTTAGAGAAATTAATATAAAAGCAGATTGCTTACAACTGGAATCTTTTCTTATGTGGTTTGAATTTTTTTACGTACTTCCCCTTTTCTTTGATCTACCAACAAAACATCCTCCCACTGACTTCTGATGCGAGACTGTCTTACATGAAGCACAAAATGAATTTTTTTTTTCTTTCACATCGTCAATAGACAGCATATAGGCATGGCCATATTCCAGTCTAGTACTCAATTTGCATATTTTTGTACCAGTAAAAAATTTAATCCCTTAATCTTTCACACCTTTCATTGACTTACTAACAGATTTCATTGTAATGATTCTAATGTTAAAACTGCTGCGTCTAGTAATGCTTTGATCATGGCCATGTAGTTCTTACTTATAGCCAGTTTAATTATCGTTCTTCTCTATATAGCCAGGTTTTTACTTAAAATTAAATTGTATCTATTTTAACTAAATTAGGTCATTAAAACTTTATTACCTATATATTTTGCAAGCATAATAATATATGACAACTGTTCACATGAATATGTTTTACCATATGCCACTTGGCCATGCCACTCAGTAGTCCTGACAACTCAGTGTTGAGAAACTGAAGATCCCCCATGGCTAAGGGCAAGTTAGGTAAAGAGGACTAGGAGCCAAGCAAATGTTACTATCCTTGCCATGAGGAATTCAATGCAACAAGCTGATCAAAACCCCCTTATGTCTAGATCTCTAATCATGGTATTTTGTTTTCACTACATATTTTGCAGTGGTTTGCTCTGGCTTTGCCAACAGCTGGAGAGTTTCAGCTCACACAGCTGCAGCCTCCTTGGTGAAGGATGAGAGAAACCACCTAAGCAGTGACCGTTTCCAATGTGATGTAATGCTTTGAAGGTTCAAAGAACATCTTGAGTTGTGCTGTGAAAGTGGCAGTTACACTGGGATAGTGGAAAATGGCCCAGGCACCAGATCTATTTCAAATACAGGCTGTTCATGTCTTGTGGCTTTCAGTCCGGTGTGAACTTTGAGCACACTTCAGTGGGCTAACTGGAAAGTAGTAAATGGATGGATTGCCTCTGTGAGGGATGTGGGTCCTTGGTTTTTAGACTGTAGCATGTTTGTCACATGGCAATTTGGTCAGGTAGAAGGTGAGGGCGTTAGACCTTGGTATCAAGTAGAAACATGGCTTGTATTCAGTTGACTTTCACACCTGATCTGTACCTTGATTTGCTGAAAACCCTTTGCAATCTCTTTCAAGCTTCACAGGTGATGTGTTGGTATAGCTGTGGTAGGGTATAAAATCTTGTTTGGTTGTTCCACTTGGTTAGTCAAGAGCTAATGGCTAATATAGCATTTTTAGAAAAGGCAAAGCACAACTTCCAGACCAACATAAATGTATTTTTATTGAACATCTGAGCTGTCTTTATTGACTAAAAGTAAATGACAGCCTAAAATACCAGTTGGATAAGTGTTCTGAACAAATATTCTGTAATGTAAGATTATTAGTGGAGCTGTCATCCCAGTGGTGGTGATAAAGAAATTGCTCAGCTCTTCCAGTTTTTACATTAGGTATTCATACATCTTGAACAGGCTGGGGCTGCATATCATTTTTCCTGAACTTTTTGCACTGAAATAGCTTTGGCTAGTCCAGTGCTTCCCACAGATTATCTCTTAGCAGCTGCAGTTTTCCTTGTGCTTAATTAGATTTGTCCCTTTGTGAGACAGTTTAGGAAGAATTTAGTTTTTCTTACACATCACCTTTAAGGTTCTTGCCATAGTAGAAAAAGTACTGAGAAGAGCAGTGGGATTTTTGGTRCCTTTCAAGGCAACTAGAATCAGGGGGGATGGCTGTTGTAGAGTTTGCTTTGTTTTAAGATTGAGATGGAGTGTTACTTTATTTCAGCTTGGGTTTAGAAGTGGGCATATTTCATCATAGTGGAGATGAAATTACTTGGGAGTAAAAGAATCCAGAGAGCCCCAAATTATAAGGATTGTGATTTTTAAATCACAATAAGTTCAAAGTTTATGTATAACGTTAAGTTCTTTTATTTATTCTAGCTGGTACAAATGCTTACTAACCAGAAGCTTCACAATGCCTTGTTTGTAGGAAAGCATGTTTTGTGAACTGTTTTTGTGTGAGATGAACCTGGGAACTTGTCTTTGATCTCCAGCATAACATGTAGTTGCAATGTAAACACTTTTGCTTTGGTGGTTGTTGATATAATATCAAGTCTTCTGAACTGTAGCTGACATTACCATAGAGCTTTGCAAAAATAATGTGCAAGTTTTTACCTATACATCTTAAGAGAAAACACCTAAATTGTATTTAAAATTATCTCCTGAAAATACCCTATTGCAGACTATTAATTTAGTATTTCATCAGGGACCTGTTGCAGGGAAAAACTCTACGTTAATTGTTTCACAGTTTAAAGGCTGTAATTTCGCTTCAGAGCCAACCTTGCTTGATTAAATCTGCCTTAAATGAAACAGCCAAGAATTCTTTTGATTAGAGGTGATGAACAGAAGTTAGTCTGTATCTATTCTTTCTTGCAATTAGAACTCAGTAGATAAGAGTATAGTATCCTTTTTTAAGTGAATTCAGATGATGTATATTCATTTTTTCATATTTTTTTAAGTAAAAGCTTTGTAAAGGAAGCACTTGTCACAAGAAATGCGTGAGTTAGGGTATGTATCTATTCCTGTTTTAACTGCAAAGTACCTATTATAGGTTGGTGAATTGCTAGGTCTGTGAATGACACTAAAAAGAAATCTTTCTGAGATCCCAGCTTCTTTGGATACTGTGTTTCTGTATCATATCATTCCCCTGACTATTCTTTTTTTCTTGTTTTAAACTCATGCTTGTAGTAATGAAGATTATTCTTAGCCTCGTTTTCCCATTGGGCAGCCAGAGAAACTGGGCAGGAGTCTAACCTGACAGCAAATTGAGCTGTGTTTCTTGAGTCTTTGGTCAGAAGCCTTGCAGTCATGGACCCACTAGACTTTCTTTCCTGCCCTTGTTGTCACCTGTGTAGTTAGGAAAAACCAACTGTTACGCCGAAAAAATCCAAACAGGCTGTTGCTTAAAGGAAAACAAAAACTCTCCCAAGCCTCAGCCTGTCTCCTTGTCTCTGTTCCCTGTTTCCTTTTCCCTGTTCTCAGTGCTGCATTTCCTCAGGTTGGTTTGCAGACAGTAAAGGGGGAAACAAGCAAAATCCCTAATGGGATTTTTAGGGATGCATCAGCAGTTGGTTAGAGTGTGGTGCTAGTAACACCAAGGTTGTGGGTTCAATCCCTGGATGGGCCATTCACTTAAGAGTTGGACTTGATGATCCTTGTGGGTCCCTTCCAGCTCAGAATATCCTGTGATCTGTGATCTAGAAATAAAGCTCAACAGTCAGTAGGAGTCATATGTTGTCTTTTGCTGCCACTTACAGAGCTCAGGGAAGGAAAGTCAGCCTGTGACGATATGGTAAGATGAGCTTATGTTGAGTTTTGTGGAAGCATGTACATCTTTCTGGCATTGCCTCTGCTCTTCTTTTTTCTTGGTACTTTGAACCTCTTTGAAAGATAGACATGCTCAATTTATTTAAAATTAATAATACAATTGTCGTTAACCTCCTCACTTCCTGATGGCTGCTGATGAGGATTTCAATGATAGGTATTAATGCAAGAGGCAGAAATAAATCTTGAATGAGCTGCATAATTCAATTTTACTGTCCAATCTGTAGAACTGCCTGGGGAAAGTATTGTAGACACTGAACTGGCTGAAATATTGCTTTTACCTTCAGTCAAAATTAACCTTCCAAAATTAGATTAACTTAGAAGTCAAATCCTTTGTTTGGTTTTTAGTTTGTATTTTCACTTGAGTTCCTTTGGAGGTAATGGTCTCCAGGGTATTTTTTTGGTTCTAAATTTTTGGCCCTAAATTTAGCCATGCCATCTTTCCCCTTTAAAAGTGATATTGTGCTGACGTGGCTTCAGAAATCTGGTTCTTAAGGAAAAGGTGCAATAATGGAAATGGCACCTTTTTCTTGAACTTGGATCCATTCTTGTTATTTAAGAGTCTTCTAGTTTTTGAATTTACACCTTGGTGGAACACAGCAATAGAAACATCTGAGAAGAAAAAAAACCTTGAAGTATTTGTCAACAAATGTGGGCAAACAGAATGTCTGAATCTGCCTGAGACCTTGAGGTTTTCCTTGAAGTCATGAGGACAGAAACATTTTAATGAGATTTTAGATGATTCATCATCTGAATATTCGGTATGAACTTCATTAGTACTCCCCAGCAGTCTTTGTTTCACAGCCCCATTCCTAAATAACTGTTTAACTGAGAGAACCTGCTTCATGCTCGTTACAGGTGAATTGATGTTTCTATTGCAAAAATCCTATCAAGTGGGGTTAGAATTACCATTTCTGTTTGATTTTTTTCCTAGCTGACACCAGTCACAAGGACCTTTCAAAGCTGCTGCATACATGCTTGTTCAAAGCGATTACTGAAAGGAAATTATTAGACACAGRTATCAGCTTCCAACAACATCTCTAATACCAAAGCTTTCTAAAAGGAGCTTTAAATGCAGCTGCCCACCAGCCTGGCTCTTGAAGAATGAATGTTTGTCTCTGACAGGGTGGTGGTAAATACTGTTCTTAGCAGAATCTAGGTGAGGCGGACTTCAGAATGCATTCAGAATACATTTGGTAGATAAAAGGAAATTCTTCTCTTTTTTTGCAGACATGCATGCACACCAGTAGCACTGTTGGTGCAAAAGCAAACTGCTGCAAATGCTAGTGTTGATAATACTAGAGAGGATTACTTCATACCCAGAGTCTGAACTACAGAATGCAATATCTTGGAGTGACGGTTTTAATTTCCCACTAGAGGAATAGGGATGCAGTGGGATCAGGGCAGGAAAGAGCATAGATGCATCCACAAAGACAAGAGAAGAACATGTGTGTCTGGGCCATATTGTGAATATCAGTGATACGAAATTCATGTCATAGATCATTTTCTAACTTAGCTAATAGTTAATCTGCACCAGGTGCCTTTCATAACCTCTAGTAACCACTGAAAAATTTAAGAACAAAAATATCTGCTTTTCAGCAACAACACTGAAGTCTTGCCTTGCCTGCAGACAGTAAGACTTTGCAGTTAGCCATCTGAGAGCAATCACACATTAGGTTCCCATCCCTCAGTGCAGCATTAGGGCAGCCTGAGGCACGTGGCTTTTCTGGTTTTGAAGCATCAACCCACAAAGAGGAGTTGCAGCAGCTCTCAGCAGCAAAGCATTTAATCTTCTTTTGAGTGGTTCTGCTTCTTGTGT
The DNA here is from genome assembly GCA_018881555.1 of Amblyornis subalaris. Classification (NCBI taxonomy): domain Eukaryota; kingdom Metazoa; phylum Chordata; class Aves; order Passeriformes; family Ptilonorhynchidae; genus Amblyornis; species Amblyornis subalaris. The sequence continues at coordinate 7,320,443 of JACAXG010000031.1, read as the reverse complement.
GAGACCCTGTTGGCTTCAAAAAATGAATAAATAAAATTAATTTTACATATTGGTTACAGTCACTAGATACAAAGAAGCAGAAATTAGGACTTTGCGTAGGTCAGCAGTTGATCCCATACCAATAAAATATTACTTTGATTAAATACCATAGACCTTCAGCCAGGCCACAGCAATGCAAGACATTATTCTTATAATAGGAACACATGATAAAGATGGTCATTTAGAAGGAGCAAAATCCTGAGGTTATTTTCTGGATAAGTTAATTTTAAGCTCTGGTTCAATAAGCTACTGGATGCAAAAGGAGTGGAGAGCCTAAGCAGACCCTTGGTCTCATTTACTCAAACTCCAGGCCTAATTCAAGATCAGGTTTGAAGTCGTGCTCTGTAAAGTTTACTAGAGGTAACTTGGCATAATATACGTATCCCTGTGGAGGAATTTTGGTGTTTCTTTCTTTAGGTGTATAACTTCAGATCCCTACCTCAAAAGCAATCTTTTGTGATCAAATGCTTATCTCCATTACAACCAAAGAATTAAATAGGATTTGCAATTTGGAGGCCTTCTTATTTTCCCCTTTCCTTTTTAGATATTTCAGAGTATCAGAAAATATCTGATTTTGTAAGTTAGTAATCATGATTCAGTAAATTTAGAAAATGGGACAGCATATAGTTTGAGACCCAGTTTAGCTCCACATCCTAATGTGTTTTGCTGTAAGGATGGAATAAATTTCCCAACATTCTCCTACAAATCAGGTTTTGAAGTTGTGTACCTTTATCTGCAATAATGGCTCTGCACATTCAGATGTGGGCAGATGAAAAAAAGGATCGCTCAGCCAAGGACACTGGGTTGAATTTGGTGCTACCGCTTTTTGAAACAAGCATATCAGTCATCCTCTAGCATGTGATTTCACTGGAGGAAGCAGAGGGTGATGCATGTCAAGTTGTTTGGTAGCCATTTGCCAAGGCCGCTCCAGCAGACGACAGGCTGTTGCTGCTGGCCCAGGAATGCATGGTGAATTCAATCCTGTTGCTCTTTCTGAATAAATTTTGACAGGACTTTTTTTGTCTTGTGCTCTGAAGAAAAGATTGGTTTCCTTTGCTAATCAGGTCTGTTTTGATCCTTTTCAATATGGCCGTTCACTTCGCAAAGAAGACTCTAACTGATAGACCACCTGTAAATCATAGCCCTTGCTGCCTTTTTTTTACTTCCCTGCCAGCCTGCAACTCAGTTTCCATTGGAGCTACCTAAAGCCAATAAATGTAAGCTTTTAGCATGCAGACATTGTAAGAAATATTAAGTCCTGTGGATTTTAAATGAATTTTAGGCAGAATAAGATTGTAATTTGAGATGTAGACTGACTTCAGAAGTTAATTCAATTGATGTGGCATAATAGTAATTCAGCATAATGTGCTCATGCCATTAGACTTGCACAGAAAAATGCTTCAAATAGCTATAATGAATAGTTTGGATTTTGAAAACCTGAGAGAGCAGTTTCACCTTGAATCATAACTGGCATCTCTCAGAATGCTTGCATATTAAGAAAATTCAAAAAGGTATATTAATTCAAGTAAATTTCAATACCACCTTGGGTAAAATTAAATTTTAGTGGCACTCAAGCACTTCTGGAGATGTAGTGGTAAAATCTGTTTCACATGTACAGCTTTGGAGGAAACTAACTCTGATTCAAGAAATCTGCATTATGCTATGCATGAAAAACATAGGAAGACTTTCCCAAGAGGCTAAAAATGTTAAGTCCTGGTATTTTTTATTGGAACTTAGCTGCTTGAAGAAGCAGCTTAGTTCCAAAGTCATTTAGGTAGCCCTAAATATGCCCAAAGGAGTGCTGCTTGGTGGGTGCCTGTGGAATTCGCCCCAAGGCAGCTCAAAACTGCTAACTCTCTGAGCCGAGGGAAAAAATCCAAAAAGAGAACCTAAAAAGTGGTAACAACCCCTCCACACACAAGGTTCTCGTTTGTAGGGTTTTAAAGATACAGTAACAATTTGGGGGGGGAGGGCGCAGATAGATGTGGAATACAATAACATTATGGATTACCCCAGGAGAGAGCTACATTACATTTTTTGTAGGAGTTTTTAATCTCATCTCCTCCCTTGTAGCTTCTTAGCAAACAGCTTCAGTCTAACAAGTTAAGAGTTTGACTGTGTTATAATCAAATTGGCCAGATATTTGCTAGTAAATTAAAAAAAAACAAGCTAGCATAATATGCCATACTTGCGTTATTTCTGTTAAGGGAAACTCGCTGTGTAGGATTTGTTTTGGATGGAAATTGGTGTGGGTGTTGGAGTTGTATGTAGACTTGTAAGACATGCAAACACAGGGTAAGGTGGTGCTGCTTGGGATGTTCTCAGTCTATTTATTTATTTATTTATTCGCTGACTACTAGGCATTACCTGTAAACACTCTTGCTTCTGATTAGGCCTAATCAAAGTGAGCAGGAAGGGTTTGATTAAAACGAGCCAATCCTTTATTCTTGGTTTGTGTTAATCCAGCTGTGAGGCTAATTAATGCCTGCCAACCTGAAGCAAATAACTCCCCCTTCCTTTTAATGTGATGTGACTAATGCAGTGGTGACTTGCCATTTTCAAACGTGTGGATCTGTCTTTATTCTCCTGCAAGTCTCTTTGTGCTTACACAGGTCGTCTGTGACTTAAGCAGGGTCTCTGGTACCAGGGACAGAGGCATTCTGGAGGCACTTGTCAACTTTGGCTCCTCAAGGAAGCTTTGCACAGCTTTGACAGTGTCTAATACTGCAGGGTTTTTTGTAAGGAGAACCCAGCCATCCTGGTCTTTCAGCAAAAGATAATGGGCCAGGTGATCCTGTCATAATTATAGAAGCTTTCTCTCCAAGTTTTTCCACAGAAATAAGATCCTTCAGGTACCAGGTAGTCTCCCAGGCAGTAAGTCTTTTTCCCATTGCTTTGAAATCACAACTGCACAGAATGACCTAAGGGTGTATGCAGGAGATAAATGTGTTTAGATCCAGAGGTGATATTAAGTACTTCCTGAATGGCCTGAAATATCGCCTGAGATACTGAGTATCACATGCTGTTCTGCTCACATACTTTACTCAAATCTGCTTTATGATATCTTGCAATATATGCCAAGGTGTTGGGGAAAAGAATTGAAGCTTCATGTTTTCTTTATTAGAAAAAGAGAAAGAAAAAGAAAAAGCCCACGAAAGACCAAAATGTTTCTGAGCAAGTTATATCTGGTGAGTGGAGAATTGATCTGAGTCTGGAATTGGTGAAGTGGAAGATGTTAGTCATAGTCTGTGTACAGTCCCCCATCCTTTTGGACTGGCATCCTCCAAAGCAATGGCACCTCATATTCTATAGTCTTGCTATCTGAAAATTTTTTCCCTGCTTGCTCAAATTTAATAAATCTGAAACTACTTCCAGACCTATCAGAGCATTATGCTGGCTATTAGTCTGTCCAAATGCCCCAGTTTAGCCTTAGGTAGTCCTGGAGGGAAGGGGAGATGGTTTGAGTGGGAGCATAAGGGGGAAGCTTAACTGTAATGATCTGACCTGTGACCTGGAGGGCCGAGCTGTACTTGCAGACTGTAGGAGGAGCCTGCTGGGATCACTGCCTCCAAGACACCTCAGTTTGGACAGCTTGAATATGCCTTGCCGTGTAATGTCAGGGTGTTTGGCATGAGACAACCTGCTCTCTTGGAACTCAGTTTGTAAACAAATTTTCTATGTTGTGGCTAATGGCTTTCCTTGTCTTTCATACTTGATCCAGATAAACCAGTCCTGCGGGGTGATTGAGATGTGGTGTGAGTCCTGGATGAAGCAGAGCTAGCTTAGCTTGCAGCCCTTTTCCTAAGGGTTCCCGTCTTCTGCATTCCAATCCTAACTTACCTCCCTGTATAGTGTCTTAATTATTTTTTGCCAGTAAAAAAAACCCCCAAAACACAAGGGAAGGAAAACCACAAGGAAGAAGCAGATCCAATGAGAAGTTTGAATCCTACTTTTCTTGGTAACTTGTATATTTTCTTACCATGTTCTGTATAAAGCATTTCCCCAGACCGGGCCTTTTGCCAACCTGAAGTCTCTATGGGACACCCATCAATTGTCAGTGCCATTTCAGCCCAGTTTTATTTTTGTCAGTAGGCTGTAGTTAGAGAAAATAGCTGGCATTTCTGCAGTGTTTGGTATTTTGAAAAACCACCCTGGAAGTCATTTTTTTCTCTTCAAGACATCAGTGGAAGTCATCAATGGAAAGGTCCAAAATAGAGAAAGTTGGTTAATTTGGAGAAGGATCCCCAAATGTTTATTTTCCTTTGCATGTGCCCAACAATTTCTTTCTAGGAGACAAAGGCAGGAGGAGATACCTTCCGATTTCTACATTCCAGCAGGCTCCCTTGTATGCCTTGTCTTCTAAACAGATCCTTATTTTTGTGATCACAGATTGGAAGCAAATCATTTGCCTGTCTGCTTTGGGCTAGTCTTCCTTGGGAAGATCTGACTTTGTAAATACCTAGTTACAGCATAATGTGATTTTTCAGAGTCAGGGAATATGCTTCAATCTGTCTGGTTTTGGGGTTTTTTTTGGTAATCAGATTCATATCCTATAGAAAAGAGCTGTGATACCTGTGTATGCTTTGCTCTACGAATAATTCAAATCAAGATCTGACTTAAAGCCTACAGCGCTCAACACTAGTCAATGGAATAATTACGTGATTGGTGTTCAGAGGAACTAGCATCTGTATTAAAAGGAGAGAGAAGCTATGCTAGAAGCTAGATGAGCAAGTTAATTAGTCCTGCCTCTGCCACTAGTAACCTTCTGTGACTTTGTGGTAAAGCTTTTGACTGTCACTTTAATGTGTAGGTGTTGAAAAGGTGGTATTGTTTCAAAGAAAAGATGCTATTGTCTCAAAAAGTCCCCAAAGCCTTGTAAGGTTTATCTTGTTTAACTTTTTGGTGCTTTCAGCTCTGGCATATATTAGCAGGTGGTATTTCTAATGCTAATTGTAAAATGTAACTTCTAAAGAATTTTAAGCACTGACTTTTTTGAGGAAATTGCTAGAAATAGCAGTATGAAAGCAAAAGCTTGAAGTTTTTTCACTTTCTTAAAGTACCAGAGTTGATGAGTTTTTAAACACACCAAATTTTAATGAAAAAATCCAATTCTTGCTAAGCTCTGCTACTGGTCTCTGAGGCTATCGCTGTTAGTAATGGATTAGGAGAAAAATGTCACTGAACTGAATTCCCCTTTAATATGCCACAATTGAAAGGATGATAAGAAGACTTTCACATTTCAGAAAGCTTTTTGATTGTAGTAACTTTAATAACTTTAAATTAAGTTATGGCTTTATATTAAAATGTATAAAATTATGAAGTGCCCACATCACAAAGTAGTGCAAAAATCATTAGAATGACTTTGCTGTGCTGATGGATTGAGCACGAGATGACCACTGGCCTACTGCTAAAAAGGTGAACTCTATTAAAATGATTTTTAATAAGCTTTTAAAACAGTTGCCATTTTGCTATTCACATAATTAAAAGGGAGGGAAAACTACTCATACTAGTAAAGAAAGAAAAACCATTGGGCCTCATACCACTTTCTCCAGTTTTGTTTCATTTGCAAAGTTAAAACTTGCAGGTACAGCTGTCATAAATTTTAAGTTAAAGGGCTTGAAGGTTGTGTTGCCTTCAGAGAGGGCAAACCCCACTGCTTTTCCTATTTTGCATTATTTTTTTAACCTGGCTTTCTATCATGCAAAGAGTGTTTCCATTCTCTAAACTGGTGTTCCTGAGTGTGTGTTTAGCCAGAACAACCAAGACGATTGATGTGCAAGTTGCCCATTTTGCATCTCTCTTACAGTGCCAGAGTCCTGTGCCCTCACACAGAGACATTTACAAATGTATCATTAGGATATTTTCCAGAAAACCAGCAGCATAGCAGGTTGAATGCTATTAGTGAAATGAAACTCCAAAGTGCATTTGGAAGAACACTGATTACCAGGCTAAATAATCCAGAACAAATGGCCGGAGTCTAACAAACGAAAATGAGTAATAAAACCAAGTGTGTTGGAATATTTGGGCAGTTAACTAGTTTTTTCTTTCCTAGATAATCATGCAAACCTGGTAGCTATAACACAGTGCTTTGCATGCTAGGCATGATGTTGCTATCAGGAGGAAATAATGATATTAATTTGTATAAAATTTGGATGTATGAAGGTATCCTGAGCTTGCCAGTCTCTGCTAAGAAGTTTTTTTTCAAGGAACACATCAAAAGATACCAGAGTGCTTCCCACCTAGTTTTAAATCAGCACAAACAACACTATTCTGTAAACAGAGAAAAATTGTATCTGCTACTGGAAATGGATTTAATACAAAAGATTTGAAAACAGCTCTCCTCCTGCCCAGTGAGTCCTGACAGAGGAGATCCTTTCATCCAGCCTTGCTCTCACTCCAGCTGCTTGCAGTGGCCTCCTGGGCTGCAGTGAAGTCCATGCTGAATCCCTTCTGGATCTTTAAGGAACTTTTCGTCATTTCTGGCACTTGATGTACTCCTGCCCCTCTCCCAGCTTGCTGTGACCCTTATCCTCTCTCTGTCACATCTGAATTTGGGAAGTGTCTTTCCATACGTCAGTCAGTAAGGAGCACTCTTCTTTTTCTCCTGTCACTTTCTTCCACTTCGCCATCCATTGCAGCCAACAGGAGAGAACAACCTTCCGCTGTACTGTGCAGCCACAGCTCTTTGACTGAGGCAGACACTTGTGATGCGAGCAAACACTTCTGCCACCAGTCACTGTTTCCTCACTACAGGGGAAGACTCCCAGCYAGTGTCTTTGGGCAGAGCAGCCTGTATTTCAATGAAGCAACAGCTTCTTTGTGTCAAGGGCACAGCAGCTCTGGGCTATATTAACACATCAGCATTGCAAACAAGGGCAACTGCAGATCTGGGTTTTATAAGAGGCCTAATTTGCTCAGATGTGGTTGTTGAAGAGCACATAATGCCAAGCCATATGGCAGGAAACCTTCATACAATATTAATTGCATCATTATCTGGTAGGGTCTGCTTGTTGCCATTTTTGCAAGGATCTTTTTCATGTTCAAAGAATCTGTGATATTCACTCATCAAATCTGGAGCATAGATCTGGGAAAAGAAGTGTACCTGCTGTTCCTAGTGTGTCACTTAAGTGTATGCTTAGAGCAGAGGGATTTTTTACTCTGCCATTAGAGCTATCATGCCAAAACAATGAATAATGGCTTTTCAGAAAAGGAATGACAGTCAATTATCTGGCCATACATACCAAGGTGAATGCAGTGGGTCTTGTAATGTGTCCAGTGAGATATTTTGGTACCTTTCAGCCTTTGGTAGTCATAAACTGGAATTACTGCAGTAACTTTTCAGCACTGTGCTAAAACTCTAACAGGATGCCATCTTTTACATTTGATTTTCTACCATATTCATCCTTCAGGTATTACTGGTTTGGGACTTTTTGTAAAGAACCCTACTTTGAGAACTAACTATGAAAAATGTTGATATGACATCTGTTGTTCACTTTAAATTATCTCTTAGTCTATTGGAGTTCTTCTTGAAGGCATTTCTGTAATGCATTTTTTTATGAACATTAATACAACCTGTGGCAGATCTGAATAAAATAGAAAATTCACCGTTTCTGCCAAGAGAATAATTTATGTCCCAACTGTTTTTTTTTTGTTTGCTTTTTGTTTGTTTGTTTTCATTCTTTCAGTGATATTAATACAGCTGGTTTCTTAAATAGATAGCAGGTTGTTATAGTTTGGAGGAATTCTTCTTGAGAAGTGAGTGAATAATTAGGACAGTTTCCTGAACAAACCACTTCCATGACCCCAAGGCTGCTGCATTCAAAAAATTAAATCTTGTGTTCTTCAGGGGAGAATGTGCTTCTCTGTCTTGCAAATATATTTCCCATGGAATCCAAGACTGGCGAATAATCTGAAAGTTATCTCTCTCTGTGGTCGGTCTGTATTACAGAACAGGAGTTTATCCCTGTGCTCCAGATGAGATTTCCCTTACAGGTATTTGAGTGACATTGGGTGCATTTTTAGTACCTATCTGATCAAACCTTTTACCTATAGTGTTTTGTTCAAAAGTTATAAATACACCTTATTAAACCATGCTAGATGAACCCGCATGTGATGGAAGCTTTGTCAGGTTTGTGAGAACTAACTGTATTAATGTACATCCCCCAATTTCTCTAGGTACAAATGTGACCGCAAGTTGCACAGTGATTGGTGAATATTAACTTTTGAGAAGGGGAGAAAGCATCTCCCACGTGCTTCTCATGAGTAGACTTAATAAAAAAGAAAAAAAAGAAAAGAAATTTTGAGGGCAGCTCAGTGAAAAGATGCCGGTAGGTTCTGACATAATATGGAATTCATGCAATCTTTCTGCAGATAGCCTTCAACAAAACAAATCCCATTTAATGCAAGGATTGTGGAAGCTTCATGAGGGAGAGGTTTTTCTAAGTCCTTTTGTGTCCATATATAGTGAAAATCCTGCAGAATGGATTTGAGGTTTGTACCTGCTATAGTGTTTGGTAATGCTAGATGACAGTATTAGCAGGTCATGATCAGCAGAAAGCATTACATGACTGCAGAAATAACCCGAAAGCATCACACAACCACAGAATAAGAGTTCCTAAGCTGGGCACAGGAAAGAAGTGGAAAACACTTCTTTTCTGCTTTTTCTGAGCTTAATACAGACATTTCAGTAGACTGTTTTATGATTGGATTTAAATGCTGACAGTTATTAAAAGGACTGTTCACAGCCTGTGAAGATCTTGTTTGGGTTTTTTTTGCTGTTCATTTAATTCTTCATAGTGGTTGTAAGCAATTTGATCAAGTAAACCTTATGACATTTTACATTTCATCCCACAGAAATACCTCAGGAGCTTTTTCTCTGCAATGCTGAAATCTCCATCGTCTCCACTGCATATTGATAAAGTGGGGCTAACGCTGTCAAAATACACCATCTGCGAATTCTCACCCTTCTTCAGAAAAGGTGTTTTTGACTATAGCAGCCATGGCACCAGCTGAGTTTTGGGACAGGATCCCTACACTGGAGGAGTATGGTTGGAGTGGTGCCTTCACTTTTGTGGTTCAAAAGGAATGAGGGGAAGGAAAAAAAGGTGTCTTCCTCCATACCTGAAAAGTTGCATCCAAACAGCACCAATTAGAGACAGCTACACCCCGACGCTAACCTGTGTCCTTTGCCAGCTCTCAAGTTAGTGCCTGTGTTCTCCTGGCATGGGGTATACAGACATTTTTGTGTAAGTTGTTCTATTTATACTGTACAAATATTCTGACTCTCGTGATGAGTTTGGATCCCCTCCCTGGCAGCAGTGCTTCCTTCCCATTTGCCCAGACAATTTGTTCTGGCTGTTCAAGAGCATCTCATGTTTACCATGTCAGTGCGTCATGCTGACAGGGCTTCTGAGCAGCCTTTTGGTTTCTCTCCAAGCTGATCCTTAAAGAACAGTTCCTCTTTGTTTCTTTATAGCATACTGTCATGTTTAAGGTAGTGCTCATACTCCACTGTTGTTTCATTTTCTTTCCCTTCCAGATACATAGTTTAACTATTTGAATGTATAATGGTATAGTTTTTCTCAGAAGAATTAAAGGGCCTGGGTAACTTGAATGCTTACAAAAATATATGCAGCAGAAAAAATATCATTTAAACCCTGTCAAAGTCCTCCATGCATGGTTGTTTGGAGGCAGAACAAATCACTCACCATTAATAAAGAAGCAGAGGAAGCAATAGTTACCGAAGAACGTGGTTGGCATATTTTCAGATTTTGTAATCACTCAGACTGTAAGTGGAAACTCTGCACTGTACAGAGCTCATAGCTATGCATAAAACTGATGCAAAGTGCTGTATTTTTTCTTAAATAGCTTCATTTTAAATAGGTTCATAGTTGTAAAATGAGGTTTATTTGCATCAGTTAAAATTTACAGGATTTAACGAATAGTGCTTTAAAATTACTCAGGACTTATTCAGACTTGCACATGTATGTACAGGTAGAACTCATTTTATATTGCTGCAGATCCAAAAATATGTATACATTGTGACTGGAATTGAGTATGTGTACATGTTAATGTATAATTGGTGGTATAAAAATCAGAATTGAATGACTTCCAGTTATTAAAATGCATAATGAAAGGTAAGTTTTGTGCCGTTTGTTCAGAGTGTGAAGCATTATTTCTGAGTTGACATCATTGACCACTGGTAGGTTGTGGTAATCAAACTATTTCATGTAATAGAAAATTATTATTAAAACCTAACGTAACAACACTGATGTCATTTTTATTTCATGACGTAGACAGGAGCAGTAGTGGTTTACATTTAATATGATACATCCATGGTCCTGAGGAAACTGGCCGAGGAAGTGGCTAGGGCACTATCCATCATATTTAAGAAGTGATGGCACTCTGGTGACGTTCCCACTGACTGAAAAAGGGGAAACATAATCCACATTTTTGAAAAGGGAAATGCCGAGGGAACTACAGGCCAGTCAGTCTTACCTCAGTGCCTGGCAAGATGATGAGCAAGTCCTTTTGGAAACTGTGCTAAGGCTTATGGTAAACAGTGAGGTGATTGATGACTGCCAACATGCCTTCACTAAATGCAAATCATGCCTGACAAATTTGGTGGCTTGGAAAGACCTTCTAGAGCCCCCTTCCTGTACCTACAGGGAGCATGCAGGAAGGCTGGAGATGATCTGCTAATTAGAGAGGAACAAAGTGAGCTCTCTGTGGGTTGTGGATAGAAACTTCAGGTTCAAATATTCCCCGAATGAGATTAAAACCAAATGAAGTTAAATGTTGTTATCAAAAAATTTATGTATTTAACAGTGAAAGAGAGAGAATGAAAAAGAAAGAAAGAAAGAAATAGAAAAAGAGGTGGGGGGAGGGACAGGAAGAGTGACAGAGACAGATTAAGTAGAAACATATCATCCCTCCATGGATCTTAAGGACTTGTTGATCATCTCCATTGGGTCTTCTTGGTGGGGAGGGTCCCCGGCCAAAAGGCAGAGAATTCAATGGATTAATAGACATTTGGGCCAGGTAGGAATGCCCAGGCACCTCCCCTGCAGGGGGGCAAGTTTGACACTGTCTCTTGCAATACTTTGGATCAGTTGCATCATTTTGCCTCAYGTGCAGTGCTCTGGTGCAAGGCCTCAGGAATGAGTCTGAGGAGCGTTTTGGGGTTCTTGATGGATTATGACACCCCCTCAGCTGCCTCTCATGTGAATATCCCGTGGATGTGGCCTTCCTGGGGTGGGGGGTTTCACAGCTGAGCCAGTTTGGGTAAGGGAGGATGGGTGTTCAATGCCTCTGACCAGAGGTTACGGCACACACCCAAGACCCTCCTCCTCCTTCCCCCTTGGTTGGAAGGGGTCTGTGCAAGCCTGGCAGCAGATAAACCTGAGGGCTATGTCCTCCACCCCAAAGCTGCTGGGCTTGGCTCTTCTGTGAATAAATAATAAATAAATAAATAAAGCTCTCCCAGCTTTATCCATTACTTCCCAGACCTGAGATGCTTTGAAAAATAGTGTGACTTTACCTTATCTCGAATAGCCTTAGACGGTTTAACTCACAAGGTTTCAGTCAAGGGGCCCGTTCAGGGCAGCTTCATTGGTGCAGCTCTACTATACAGTTTAATGGGTAAAAATCCTTCATAAAAATGTTTAAGCCATGAACCATAATGTTTCAGTCTCTGACACCAGGGCATGCAGGGATAGTGGAAAAATGGCCTTAAGGTGTTTTTATTAGATATTAGGAAGAAATTCTTGGCTATAAGGGTGGTGAGGCACAGGCACAGGTTGCCCAGAGAGGGGTTGAGTTCTGTGGAGTTCCCGTCACTGGAGGTGTTCAAGGCCATGCTGGATGGGGCTGTGAGAAACCTGATCTAGTGGAAGGTGTCCCTCCCATGGCAGGGGCATTGGAACTAGAGGATTTTTAAGGTCCCTTTCAAACCAGGCCATTCTATGATTCTATGATGTATACAGAGAACTGGGTTCCATTACTAAGCATAGTAATAAGCATCTGCCACAATAAGCACCTCTAATTAAAATTAGAAAAAGAAAAAAGTATTAGAATGGATAATTTAAATTTTGAGAGTATTTTTATTATTTTGATTCATTTCAGGGAAAACAAAAGTTAGGGTAAAATTTCTAAACCACTGGAGCCCTATTATCAGCAGAGTAGGCTTTATTGCCTTTGAGTATGTCTGACTATCTGACTCTTGACTGACTTGGACATCTTAATACCTTCAACTGGGAAGCTAAGCGTTCCAATCAAACCTCATTGATTCCCAAAGTGGTTTTTTTTGCTGCGTCTCAGCCATTCCTGGACCCTTTCATGCACTGAAGCACTAACTTCACCTGTGTTTCATCACTGACAGGGACCCGATGTTGTGATCCTTGCTCTGCCCAGTGCCTGTATCACACCTCTCTGAGCTCTCCCAGGGCCCTCTGTGCACATTTCATATCCCTGACCACGAGGTCTTGTCTTCCCTTCCTTCTTCACCCTGCCATTTGGCTTTGCTTGTGCTTCCCAAATCAGAAAGTGGAGGTTGGGTGCTTGCTGGGTTCCTATGGTGAGCTGAGTAACTGGAATTTGGTGTTGCGGCAGTTTAATGGAAGATTGGTAACTGCACAAGGCTGTCTTTCTCTGATGCCCATATGAGTGCTTCAGAGGCAGAAATTGGGGGTGATATTCCTGGTTCTCATATTTGACCCTAACTTTCACTTCAAAGCCAGGGACTATTCTGTTTCTCCTCCCTTGGCCTGCTCCCCTTTCTACCTCATTACAATGAAGTATGATAAAGGATTATTAATGCCTTGGAATCTTTAGAAAAATGAATTTTGCATAACTGTGGAGCATTATTTCGTGTGTGCCACTTCTATGAAAGGACCTGGCAGGCCAAGAAATGGCAAACTGCTTTATCTGCTGCACAAACCCATTTCCTGCAATTATCTTTCCTGAAAAACCACAGGTGTGCCAAGCAAATCTCCATTGCACCACACGGTGAATGCTGGTTGGGAGAAGGGTTAAGCAAACAGGACTCCTAGAGGTAAGTCCCATACTTTGTGTCACTTTGGATTTGGAGAACCTGTTTAAGAAAAACACAACTAGATAAAGAGTTAAGTCAAGTGAAAATTTTGAATATTAATTTTTTCACTTGAATTTAAAAGAAGACTTGTCCTGGATTCCTGTCTACAGTACAAATTGATTCAGGGAGGACCAGATGCTCTGGTGGTGTAAACCTGCCAATAAGGTGGTTAATTTTTGTTGGCTAATTTATCTGACCTGCTGTGTTAAATGTGTACATTGCAAATAACAAAGTAAAGGCCTATTAATCACTCCATTTCTCCATTTAAAATGTTGTCAAGTTAAAAGCTACAGAATTGCAAATGTAAGCATGCAATTAGGACCACAACCCCAGGCTACCAGCTTTTCCCACCTTCTTACCTATCTTTCACTGGCATATAGAGTTTAATCAATGGCAAGCTCAGGCTAAGCTAGGAGGCATCTTTTAATATATTCATCAGTAAAAAATATGATGGCTCTTTATAACCTACAGTCTTTAAATCCAGACTTCATCAGATGTTTTCAATAGAAGCTGAAATGCATGTTGAAATTGTTAGTGATTTTCAAGATATTCCACTTGCCTTTCTCTGTAGATACCCTCAGGCTCTCAAATTCTCCATGAATTTTATTTTCAACGTATTGTCACTTTCAAAGACATTATGAAAGTTATTTTCAGGTATGGGTGGGGTTTTTTCCAAAGTAATTTTCTCAGTAATTGAGAAAAGTCCTTAAGTAAAACCTAACTTATATATCAGTACCATATGTATTTCAAGCAAAGTATGTGTTTAAGTGCTTTAATGGGGCCATCATTCTTACCTGTGCAACTGAAGTCATGCCTTCATTTAAATTACTGTCTTGGGGATTATTACATCCAGGTTATGCCCAAAAATTGTTAATTGTTTTCTCTTTCTACTCCCCTCACCCCTCAAGCCGGTATGTGAGCCCGGCTGGGATGCTGGTGGGGGCGGGGCCAGGAGTTGGTCCCTCTCTTCCAGTTCAGGGGATGGGAGCAGCAGCACCACGTGTGCTGCGGTGTGTGTGTTCCCTGCCGTGGTACTGCTGCACTGTGACTTAGCAGTGTCTTAGCTGGGGGTGGGTCAGTCTGTGCGTGGTTGGGAACAGACAACAGTCCACTGTAACCCGGTTCACCGGCTTTCAGTCCGCCTGTTCCATCTTTTTTTTTTTTTTTTTTTTCCTGCACTAAGAACTGAGACTGGAGCCGCTCCCCGCCGGGTCCCCTGCCCTGCCGTGTGCTTCTGTGGCTGCTCCTGCCTGAAGCCCGGGACCACGGAACCAAGCCGRGGAGAGAAAGCACACCAAAAGGCTCCAGCCCAGCTGTTTTCATGTGCCGTGACTGCYGTCGGAGAAAAGGTCGACACCAGCTAGCCACTGGGATTTTCCTCTGCTGCAGGACTGCTCCATGAGGGGATCTGCTGCCCTCGGCATGAAAAGCTGCCACCATTTTGGACCACGTGTTGGGAAAGGGCTATTCCTCCAGCACTGCCCCCACTCTCTGGACACTTATTGGGTTTTTGTTTCTGTGTGAGGGTGGGTAAGTGGGTTCTGACAGTTTAGTGCTTAAAAGTTATTTACATTTTGTTCCCTGCCTTGTGGGWTAATAAACTGTTTAATTTTTTTCAATTTTGTCTACTAGTATTCATTCCTTATTAGAATTCGTTCCCCCTGGTGGAAGGGGATTGTTGGAACCCTTTTGGAAAGGACGATTCATTCCAGAGAATCCTCTCTTAAATTTGTCTTGAAACTCAGACAGTTACCAAACCACTTGGCTCCTATCCTTTCTGAGCCTATCACAGTTTTTCATCAATAGGGTTGCACATAAAAAGGTCAAAAAGCACACTGGAGATGGTGCTGGGCTTTTTTTTCTGCAGAACATGATCAAAATGCAAAAAACCTTTGAGCAAAGCCTTCTTGTTGGTCTTGACCCTCCACTCCTTTAACTGGAAGTGCTTTTCCCCTGAATATGCTGCTTCTCATTGGCAAGAGGTAGAGCAGCCCTCAAAGCCCCGCTGATAAATGGCTCCTGGCAATCCCCTCRCTTCTGTAGGTGAGAATAAGAAATAGGTTTGTATTAGACTGTGATAAAGCTTGAAATTTTATATGCCTCCAGCTCACTGAAGCCCCAAAATCGGAAAAAAATTATTTTTAACTTAGCAAGTTTCTTCTGTCCTCCTGTAGGTTTATTTTCTCTGTGCTTCGTTAGATTCCGGAAAAAAAAAAGTGCTGCGGTGCTCCAGCTTTAGTTCAGTTTGCCACAGAGCAATATTTCTTAGATACTGTCACTTTAGGTTTCTCCTCCTCACAGAGTCTTAAGCTTTGTAACAGGTCRGCTTGGTTTGAAATTCTCTCTAACTGTAYTGTCATTAGTCAGTTTGAATTTGTTCTTCCTCTGAAGATGTTTCATTGGTTTTCTCTCATGTATCTCTACGCTCATTGGTTGCACACTGTTATCCCTACCCCTTAAAGCAGCAGAGACAGAGCGGGAAATSGYCTCTCTGCTAACCTCCCTTCAAGATATGCASCCTGTCCTCCTGGGCAGAGGCAAATAAACTTGGAATATGGTTACAGAGAGTCCGTCTCTCTCATTCCTTTTGCCTTCGCTGCTGCCTCTGTGAAACTGCCTGTGGTAAAAAGCTGTCAGCTTGTGTGGACTGCAAAAAACCCTGCAGGTCGCTCCGGCCCCAGCTGGATACAGCAAAGGGGGGGACAAAGCGATAAAAAAGTTTGATAAGCTAAAGAGYAAAAACTTCTTGGCTTCCAATCTTATAATGGGAAATAGAAGATGTTCCTTTGCAAGAAAGGCTTCATGAGCAATTGGGATCTATGCAGTTCTACAGGCCCTGARATCGAGTTAAAGGCTTGAAGTCTGGATGTATTTTCTCGGCAAACCTGTAAAGTGAATTTTTGATATACTGGGTCCTTCCACTTTTAAAATTTTTTTAATTTAATTGTTTTTTAATTGTTTTTTTTTTTAAGAGAGTGCTTTTTTATAACTGCTGGAAGACCAGAATGCTGTTGTAGATGTATATTTGTTTCCTAGTACAATGAAAACAAAGTTGATCAGGAACAAAACAATCATGTAATGAAATCAATTAAGGTTGGAAAAGGCCTCTAAGATCATTAAGTCCAACCATTACCTCAGTGCTGCTGTGTCACCAATAAACCATGTCCCCAAGTGCCACATCCACACATTGCTTGAACATTTCAAGGGATCTTGATTCCACCATTTCCCTGGGCAGCCTGTTCCAATGCCTGACTACCCTTTCGGCAAAGAAATCTTTCTTAATGTCTAATCTAAACCTCCCCTGCTGCAACTTGAGAAAGAAACAGGTAGGGAAGGTGAACTGTGACCTGAAAATTAATTTTGTGGGAAATAGGTAAACTTCCTTATGCCACCTGTCTACTGCAGTTAAATCCATAAAAGAGCTCATCCAACTGGCTGAAAATACTAGATCAAAAACAATACTGTTCTTTTTTCTTTTTGAGATTGAGTTTTAAAACAGTTTTAAAAGTAGTGTGTGAGGAAGCCATATTAAGGGAGAACATTAATGGAGGCAAGATTTTGGACTAGAAGCTTTAACCTCATGTCTCCAGTGTGTAACAAGCCTTAGAAGCAAAAATGCAAGTGGCAGCATGGGAAGCCCTGTATCTGTTTTCTTCTTTATGACTTTATTTTCTTTATAAATACTGACACTTTTCTCCAATGTCATGCTGACATTGGAGCCCGTAGCACAGCTTGTGCGCTCGCACAGAGTTTCAGCAGCATTTTTGTAGTTGTTTTTGAGAAACCAGTCTCAGAAAAAGAAATAGGTCTAAGACAAAAGTTCACAGACTTTTTCAAAGTCCTTCTCAATTTCCTTTTGATAGCTGCTTCTATCTTCTCATAACAGTTTTGTCTGGGTGGGTTGTTCTCATTCTTTGTAAGTTTTCAATTACTTCCCTTCWTTAGTCTTGTTTTACAGATGGTTTAGAAGAATGTGCTGGGAAGAGTTGAAGAGAAATCAAACCCTTTATTGCCTGAAAAATGGTAGTTATCACKTTCTGATAACTTCTTCTGATCTCCTGTTGCAAAGTGTAACATGCGGTTTTGATCTTCATACATATTTTGAACTTCTGAGCCTTCAAAGGTCTTGCACACTACAGCTTTTTGGGGTGTTATTGTACCTTTTCATGATCGTTCCTATATTCTTTTCCATTGTAATTAACATCTGACATAAGCCTTTCTTCAAACAAGGTTTTTGAGGAGAGAGAGCCTTCTGCTTAATGTTACTGCCTTGTTTAGTTCTTTATGGGACTCTGCCTTTTGTCGCCATCCTTGCCCAACAGTGTATTTTCTCCACATGAACCTGTTTTAATGTTACCTTGAGTCAGGGATAACCTTTAGTAATCTGTTTTTCRATTTCCTTAAAGACATGGATCAGAGATCATTGAGATCATAGGTTGAAGCCACATTTTAGTTGTATTCTGCAAAAATCTATGTTCTTGATTTTTGATGTTGAGAATTACAACAGAAATCAGAATCTCAAAAATGAGGATGGGAAAAATGTTAATGTTTGTTGTACTTGGGATATCTGAGTGTGTTTTCAGGGCTTCTGCATCATGGTTGTTTTTTTTCCCAAATGTGAATACTTAGGAGACATATGGGTTGCAAATTACTCCTTTCCATGGTGCAGACGAGCATAATGATAACAGGTGCAAAATGAGCTTACTCATAATGAGAGCTTCAAGAATTGTTCTATGGAAACTAAAGACGTGTATCAAATCACCTGTTGTTCCCATGGAGTTCAACAGGAGACAAGGTAATGCACTACTGCTGAAAAAACAAGCCATGGCACATTTTCATCCATAACCACCTCCAATTCTCATTATTTTAGTAGTTGAGCAACAGGARGAGAGTGCTGGACAATGCAGAGGCAGCAGAGCCCTCTGAAAGATTAGCATAAGACAGTGTGAACAATTAGATACATATCTCAGTCTGTCTTGTGTTCAAATCTGTCCTGTTCTGAGCTTGGGAGTGTTCATTAATGCAGTGTGGATAAAAGAAAATGCCAGTTCTGGGAAGGAAGTGCTTCCAGGAGGTACAGCGGACACCCTCACTGCTCCAACACAGAATGGTTGCTCAGCAGTGTGTGAAATCAGAGCCTTGGACAAGTTTCCAAGCTGCCTGAGCGTATTGATTCTGGCACGTGCTTTCATAAGCAGATGCTCAGGTTTATGTGTCCAGAAGTTACCTCTTAACATCTTAGTTATATGCCAGACTCTGGCTGTATCTGTTGTGTGAGTAGCACTGGGTGTTGTTAGGAAAGGCAACGGAGAATGGAAGTATGCAAAAAAAATTGCAAGAAAATTAAGAAAACCAACCAAACAAGCAAAACAAAACCAAGTGCTTGCTTGAAAAACATATGTATCACAAATTTCTTAATGTGTGATAGCTTAAAATTTGCATAGCATTATTTGCTGAATGGAACCAGAATTGCTCAAATGTGTCAAGTCTATCGGCAAATGAGAGCATCTCTCAGCACACTTCATCTCATATGCAAGAGGATTTCACTACCCTTGTTCTCTTGTAGTGGTGGAACACCCCCAAAACAGTGGTTTTAGGGGACTAGGACTGCTGAGTGTATTGGGAACATGTATTTCATTCTGTGTGAATTAAATCACAAGGGTGCCATTTAAAAGTCATATTGAGTAATCTGGCCTTTAAAAGCATGATGATATTCTACAGGGCAAGTTTTGGCCTGGTTATTAACACCCATCTGGCATCCTGCACACTGCAGGACAAAAGGCATRTAATAATTTTCACTATACCATTATGAAGACTGTTGTAATAGCTTTGACAAGGCTGGTAAATGAGACTGCCTTGATGTTACTCTGGAAAATCAGCAACAACAGGACTTTCTTAGATTAAGTGATTTATTATCCAGGTGGGAAGGTTTGGGCTGTGGTTATTAAGGCTGCACAGAGCTCTCTGCTAGAAATTTCTTGGTCAGTATCTCTCTCCTTGGAGATACTTGGTTGTGGTTTAACTGGAGACATAGGTGAACACCACACAACTGCTCACTCCCCACCCCTTGTGGGATGGTGGAGAGAATTGAGGAAAGACAAAAAAGTTAAAACTGTGGCTTGAGATAGGACAGAAATAGAAGGATGTTAATAATAATAATGACAAAGGAATTAGAATATACAAAGCAAGTGATGTACAGTGCAGTTGCTCACCACCCACCGAGTGCTGCCCAGCCAATTCCCAAGCAGCGGCCCCAAAGCAATTTTCTCCCCAGCTTTATGCTGGACGTAACACCATATGATGTGGAATATCCCTTCAGCCAGTTGGGGCCAGCTGTCCCAGCACTTGTGCCCCTTCCAGCCTCTTCCCTTGTGGTGTGGTGTAAGAAGCAGAAAAGTCCTTGACAGTGTAAATACTGCTTACCATAAGCTAAAACATAATTGTGTTATCATTTTCTCATCCTAAATCCAAAACACAGCACAGTATCAGCCTGTAGGAAGAAAAGTAGCTCTATCCCAGCCAAAACCAGGACAAGATRCATTGAACTYACAACAACTGATTTGTTTTGTGTGCCTTTGATTTGTCTGTACTTTGGCCGATATTCACCGTTCAAGTAGACACTTTTCTTCCCTTGGCAGATGCCCACTCAAAATGCAAGAAACTAGTGGCGGCAGGARGAGAGGCAAAAGGGGACCAAGAAATGTGGTGGTGTCACTTGGGCACCTCAAGAGCCAAGTCTAACACCCCTTCCCCAGGTTATCCTGCCTGATGAAGCTCTAGACTCACTGGTTAGTTCTTACCACTTCTCACAAGGCACGGTGAAGGAGCTGCTCTGTGGTTTCTCTGCAGGTTACCCATGATGTTCCATTCCTCTGGTTCCTTTGCTCAAGCTCTTTTTAAAGTAAATCACTTTTCAGTTGCAGTTGTTTTGTTGTTTAAATGTGTATGTTATTTTGATCCCTTTTCACTGCCTCGTGCTATTTGTTYACTGTTCCCTTACATATTGCAGAGATGTAGAAAAAAAAAGGAAGCTGAAGTACCCATTTGTTTTTGTATTTCCTCTCTGTTCCTCCAGCTTTATGATGTGAACCCCGTTTTCACTCTCACGCAAATGCACCTTCAAGGATAATTTTACACTGGTTTAATATGATACCTGGTTGGTCTCCAGGTAACCTAAATTTTTCATTCCCTTATTATTAAACCTAACTCGTAACTGAAACTGAACTCTTGTCCCTTTTTAAATTRACCCCTTTGTGCAAAATGTCAAGGATTTTCCAACTCTATCAAGTGGAAGTCACTGAACCTGGGAACTTATTTACACACCAAGGGGTTAAATCTACAGCTAATGCTGTAGATTACGGTGATTTACTAACCCCACCACAAAAATGTCCAAGAACTGGTGTTATTAGGTCTCTTATTCAGGGACAGACTTGGGAGAAAACCAAACAAATTCACAGCTGTAAAGGAAAACGAATAAAGGGCCTGGGAGTGGAAACCAGCTGTAATCAGAGAGAATGCATCCCATGTTAACAGGCCATAGGCCAAAATCAACTGCTAATTATAAAAAATTCCCCCAGTTCTCTAATCTCAGTGCAGCTGCAGGGGGATGGTGGCAGTGGCAYCACAGGGGCCTGGAGTGGACTAGGCAGACTGGCCTGGACTGGCAGGCTGCAGGAGGGCTCTTGGGTTTGGCCAAGCTGTCCCGAATATCTCCCTGCTCTGGACACACTCCCTAGCAGCCAATCTGGCCATGTGACCATGCATACATGGGGACCAGCTCAGGTGCAGGGCTGGGTAAGGGCACATTGATGCTCCAGAGGGCCGCGCCAGGACACAAGAGGCTCCAAGGCATCCTGCTGCCTGTGCTCCCAGCACAGGAACTGTTGACAGATRGTTTGCATGTTTGAGAAATCAAAGTCAGGATTTCTGCAGCCATGTGGGTTACTCCAGAGAGCCCCTCCTTGCCAGCCATTACCTCAGGTAACATGAACAAGGCCAGGAAAAGCAGAAAAACAAGCTTTCCTTCCGACTCCATCACCAAATGCTCCTTCCCTGAAAGGTGTGGAAAGAAGGGTCATGGCCAGATGGCAAGGAGGACCCTGAGGGTGCAGGTAGGCCTGGGACGAGTGCTGCCGGCCTCTGCTCCCAGCTCTGCACCGCAATTTGGCTCCTTTCCCACACCGCTTGGATATGAACTGGGAACACAGCATTGTTTCCTGGCTACACGGATCACACGTCAGTTTAAAATGCAAACTCTGGATGTGATTTAACACAGGGAGATGAGCAGGAGAATGGAGAGAATGTGGCAGTGAGTTTGGGTTTGGGGGAGTATGGAAAATCTTTAGGCATCCAGGTTTTTGAAGGAACAGGCTCAAAAAGGATTTATATGTATTGTCTCTTCCTCAGTGAAACACAGTTTACAAGTAATTCCAGGGTCAGTAAGGCTGGAGACTGGCCGTCTTGCCTTATGTTGTTCCAAATACGTTGTTTTCCTCTTACTCTTGCCTGTTTTTTCTCCTACAGAAATGCCTTGACAAGACATCGCAGCAATTTTCCTCACAGATCTGATAGTCTACTGTGGAGACTTTAGAAGATACTTGCTYAAGGAGCGTGCATTCCCTGTACCACCAATTCTGTGAAAGTACTAAATTAGGATATTAGTTATTAAGTCCTACTACACAAATTACCATTTATATAATTTTTGCAAGGTTTTACCTATCCGCAACATCTAATCGTAAATCTGTCTCTACTGAGCAGCCATTTTTATGTTGATGATCTTAGTATTTACATAAAAATTGCAGTACACAAAGTAAATTATTTATTCCAACCTTCAGTATTTTGCCAAGAATTTACACATGCACAAAAACTTATTTCTTCTTCTTAAGCAACAGTAATCACAAGTAATGTGCAGAAACATTCATAACCATGGTCTTGCATGAAAGTTACATTTTTTCCCTCCATAGCCTGCTGTAATTACAGTGTACATCAATTCCACCATAGGCAGGTACACCAGATTTTGTTTTCCCTTTTTCCTCATACAATTTTAATGACTATCCTTGCTTAGAATATAACATTTTAAATTAAAAAATTAAAAATTTAGAAGTAGATTGTTTCCCTGACAACAGTGACAGCAACATTTAATTCCCCCCTGTGTGATTTGTAAATAAATATATACAGTTGCTGATACTAGTGAGATAATGCGCCTGAGGCTAATTGTGCTGGTACAAATATTTGAAGCCTGAGCTTGATAATGCAGGTCATGGTACTTAAATATGTATGAACTGAACTAATTTAACTTGCTGCTTGCCAGCATATTGACAGAACCTTTGGTAACGGGACTACGTGGTCGTCAGAAAGCAGCTGAATTATGCTGGGCACAATTGATCACACATTGATTGGGCATTGTGGGGCTTGGAGTTTATTTGGACTTGTGGTGGCAGCTCAAAGGAAGAGGCTCACGTGGGATTGTGGGGTTTGTGAAGCTGATTCTACTGCCATCCTTCAGATGGATGTCTTCTCCTGGGTTCCACTTGTGAGACGCCCCAGTTCAGCAGATGTGGTATGTAACAGAGCTTTGCCTTAGTATGCCCTACATAAAGATGGCAGCCTTGATTCTAATTGGTCATTCTCCAGGACTGGTCCTAAGAGAAACTGTGTGTGTCTGGGTTTTGCTCAGAACCATGAGCAGGAGTGCCCCGTGGTTGCGTTTGTAGTCTGGAGCTCTGCAGAGCAGCCATGATGTCATGTTGTGGTCATCCCCTGATGGTGAGGCTGGCCTGGACATAGCCAGAGGCAGGGTCCCCTCAGGGTGTCTGACAAAGGCCAGCTGGACTTTTGGCATTTCATGTTAATGGTTTATTAAGATAGAARAGGGAAAATGCCAAGCTCTTTGGTCTAATCCACATGTCTTACCCTGTGGCTATATGAGAAATCATTGAAATTTATAAGCTCCCTGTATGCAAAATTGTTCTGCTTACTGTGATCCCAGCTCTTGGTTTTGTCCTACCAAGCATCGAGCTCAGCTCTAGTGAAAGAAAACTATTTAAACCCATCACTGAGCATTTCTCTTAAGCTCATGACTCCTGGATTAGCCTGTAAAGAGCTTTGGCCAGGCTCAGGGGTGCTTTGCCTCTCAAAGCAGATTGCAGCTAGAGGTGAGGAAACCAGATTCCTTGGCTCTGCTCCTTTGATCTCCAGGTAAGACCTTGCTGGGAAAGGGGAGTAGTTCCTGCAGCACTTTGACTCGGCACGGTCCCTTGGGTTGGTGGCAAATGAACACTTGCAACATCACTGAGTGCTGAGTTTGGGTATGGATAGAGTGAAATGTTACAGATTCTTTYAGTATCTCATCTCCATTTCTCATATTCTTTCAAAGCTAATGAAGCAGTTGCTGAACCAAGTAAAAATTTACAGGTGGTGCACTTAAGGCTAATCCCAACCCTAGTGTCAGGAAACCTCAGAGGCAGAACTGTGGTCCTCTCCCTTTTGAAGTGGCACGAGCCCATCATCCGTAAGGCTGTGTCACCCAACGTCTGTAGCACAGCATACATGAATTTTGTTGGAGGCTGTGGTAGCTGGAGAGGTTTGTTGTCCTCATTGCATTGGCAAAATTTTCARCAGGACTGTTGAGGCTGGCTCAGATCCTCAACCCCTGCCCACTGCTGGGGCTCAGGTGAAGTCAGTGTTTTATAGAGTGCGAGACACTCGTGGTGAGCTGTGGGGAAATATAATCATGAAAATGGCATATTTTAGGGGGATGCAATTTCAGCAGCACAGAACACTGCTCCTGCAGGGCTCTTAGCTGGGAAATGGGCTGCCACAAGTCACCTAATAAAGCTCAGGGCAATATGCCATGGTGAACTCTGTTGGAAAGTAGGAAAAGCAGACATAAAGAGAGAAGACGTAATGAGAAAGAAAAGGCCTGAAAAACCAAGCATCATGGTTTGGATCACATTAAAAGGATTATTTAGATGTGAGTAATGGGGTCAGAAATTCTGTATCTAACTGAATGAACCATGTACTGTCATATTACAGCAAATTCTGCTTAAAACTTTTTAGATTTAACGTGTGGAAATGTTACACATAGCCAGCCTTGGCCCATGCCAGTAATTAGTTTGAGTGCAATTAATCTGAGTGGGGATGACACCTTTTGTCAGCAACAGGTAATCTTTCCTAGCAAAGGTAAAGCTGAGCAAGCAGTTGAAAGGGAAATCATTAGCGACGTTCCTCTGCTACTGCAGTTTGTCTTCACATCCTGTTACTTCCCTGGATGGATGAGCTAAATGCAGAGAATAACAAAACAAGAAAAAGCTCCTTTGTGAGCTTCTGCAGCTGATCTTGCTCATTGAAAGGTAAGCTTTCCTTTGTATATGTTGATATTTCTTAATTGACATGCTTTGATGGTTCCTGAGGGACATAGCTTGTCTCAAAAGGAATGTGGAAATTAAAGGAAATATGCAATGTGTAAGACAATGCTATYGTTTGAAGAAAGATTGGTTGCAAGTGTCTTTGCTCAGATTTAACACATTTAAATATATTTATGTCCATGACTTCTTTGCTGGAGTCTCTGTCAGAAATATGGCCCCCTTTTGGGTACCACACAGGATACAGCATTAGACAGTTTTCCAGGGCCCAGCTAGCCAGCATTACCAGAGACTGCCTGGGGACCTCTGCAGAAACATCAATTAGCTATAAAAGTTCTGCAAACAAGCATTATGCCACCTCCTTATGCATCCCCTGCTGCTCACAGTGACACAGTAATGTCCAGAGCTAAAAAATGGATGTCAGAAGCTTTTGCGGCTCCTTTGGTGACCTAAGTGGTACTTTTCTGGACACACTCTCACATGGAAGTTGGGTTGTCTAATTGAAAAGAGAGGACTTAGCCTTTGGTATCCTTTCCCAGGGGATGCTTTTTAAATTGGAATGCCAGTAATTTGCATCTAATTCCTCTTGAGCTAAATATCTTTGCTTTCAGTTCCGGTCTGTGTTTTTCTCTTGGACAGTAGGTGATGGGGGAATCCCTTAGCTCCAGATGATCAGCAGGCATTATTTGCCTTTTCTGTCCTCAATTCCTCCATATGTTTATTTATTTACTGCCATTCCCTTGATTTTAAAAAGGAATAGCCCAGATGTCTGAGGAGTGTTTGTCTTTTCTCCACTGTAATTATCTATTATCTATTCAGGGTGCTGCATTGATTGCTCYGTCAAGGGCTATGTAACTCAGGGAGGATTTTTTCAAATGGAAATTCCTTCCCTGACCTCCCCAAGGGGCATGAGGTATGGATCTGTCCTACTTGTGTGAGATAGTAGGAGAAGCTCAGAAGATTTTCTAGCACTGCCATCATACAGACATAGAGCTGGGTGCAGGAAAAGGATGCAACTGCAATCACCACGTTGGTGACAGCCTTAAAAGGGAGATGAGAATTAACACAGCAGTTAAATTAGGGGCTGAAGAATGTGCCTGCTTCCTTCTCTGCAGCACCACCTGGAAAATAAGTCCTGGTGTTGAAGGACAAGATGACAACTTCCTTCCTCTGGGCAAATGCTTTGGCACCAGATATTGTGATATTTCCCATATAGTACCCGTGGGTCTGGGATGAGTCTCTWGGTGCCTTTTTCCTAACCAAACATGATGCATCTCCTAACCCGGGGCTATGAATCTGATGCATGTCATCAATGTGGAACTGAGTTTGTTGGATCACACACCGTTTTGGTTGCATGTTCACATGGGCTCTTCTGWGCACTGTCAGCAGTCAGGGGTGTGCATATCTGGTATGTAATGCTCTTTTGCATGGAGGTACTTCCTCTGTTTTGAAATGCTCTGTGTGCTCCACAGATGAAGAGTGCTCTGGGCATATCCATGCGTTTTACTTGGCTTAACTCATTTGTTCTTTAATCATTCATTATCCAGATGSGAGCAACTTCAAAGTGCTGTTCTCAGCAAGACACATTCATTGCTATCACTTGAAAATGCCCAAAGCCTGTTTCCTGAAGGACTTAGCCTTTTTTTTTTAAATGTATAGTATTTCAGAGTCTCTTTGTGCTTAGACCAGGATCRCTAGCAGTTAAATCTGTGTTTGAGGGCATATTTTTCCTAAGTCGTATTGCAAGCATAAAGGGCTCAGCTGCAGAAGGCCTCCAGGTGTACCACTGCTCCACATAAAAGAAAAATAATGGATATTTTCATTAATAAAAGTGCAGACCATCATATGCACTTGTAATCTCAGAGTAATTAAACGGCTGGAGAGAATGATGATTCATACCAAGACACACTGTGCTCAAAGGGTCCTTTTTCTGTATGTTTGAACGTGTTGCTAAGAAATCCTGTAAATAATGTATTATTCTCTTGTTAAAAAGCTGCCTTCTGGGGATTAAAARAATAGCATTTTATTTGTTTTTGTATGTCGTGATATATCACACAATCAGGTGAACTTTCAAAGGGAATGGTGTGAGATCTTGCAGAGGCGCATTTTTGGGAGCAGCAGTGTAAGGATGAAGGCTCTGAATGTGATGGAGACACAGCCCTGCAGAGGTTTAACTGTTGTGAGCTCCTACCATGTGTCTCGTGGTGTTGAGGGCTACAAAGCACAGCAGGTGCTGGGAATTTTTTTGGTTCTCTCTGAATATCAGCTTTCATTAAAAAAGTGTTTTATTTTTACTTCAGTCCTCATGACGTGAGAAAAATGGTCACAAATGTGGCACTGCAGGCTGAAAAATCCAACAAAAAGAACTCGGGTTGACTTAACATTTATCTTGTGATTAATATTGGGGCTGACTTGCCAATTTATACTATTTGAAAGGCCAACTTAAATAACCTGTAACATTTTTATACTACCCTTCAGATGTGGATTGAAAAGCCCTTTCAGGTGTGAAACTCTGTCTCTTGTGATATACTTGTGACAGAGTGTTTCTGTGAATTTGGGCTAATTTGGTCTCATTTTTCTATAGTGATTTTTCTTAATTATCTCACTTTTCCATGAGTGATGGTCTGTACATATGCTCTACTCTCAGGGGGATCTATAGAACCCCGTAATATCCAGTTATTTCACCACAAAATTATCTAGCTGGGGATTTCACCTGCCTGAAAGTTAATCTGCAGAAGGGCATGTGTACAGAAAAGGACTGACAACTGAGTGGTGATATTAAGAAAACCGAGCCAGGAAATCCCTCAGGAAGAAGAGCAGCTCCATGTATTCCCCAGCTGAATTAGTCCACAGGTCTTCAAGGAAATTGCTTGGGAGCAAAACAGAGTGCCTTTCTCCTGCTAGCTTTTTAAAAATTATTTTTAAAAATTATTTTTGCTTGAGTAATGCTAAGCTCCTTTGAGGCAAACATCTACAGGAATAAAATCATTGAATGAGCATAGAGCCATAGAATGGATTTGGTTTGAAGGGACCTTAAAGATCATTTAGTTCCAACCTCTTCGTCATGGGCAAGGATGTCCCCCACTAGATCAGTTTGCTCATGGCCCCTGGTCTTGAACACTTCCAAGGTTATCTATGATCATTTTATGGCTTGTGTGTATAAATAAGCATCTGTTGGGAGATGTTGTGGTGGTCACCGTGAATTACTTGGCCCAGGAAGGCTTGGAAGTGATCAAACACAATCTCCAAGCAAATCCCATGGCCAGATTCACTCAGCATCTCATGCCATCGCGCTTCTTTCCCCCCTTGCTCAGAAATAATTGGCATACTTTTCCACTGAAATATAATTTATATGGCAAACAAAATTACAGCAGCAGTAAGAGTTAAACAGTACACTCCATGAATCTCACTGCTGCATAAAAATAAATGTAGCAAAAATTGCTGTGCACTGATATTGGCATCTCCTGCTCCACTGTAAATATTTGTTCCTACCAGCATTTAGGAGGAAATTCTCTGTGAGCTGATGGTGGTTCAGCCCAGCTCCCTTGCCAAAATCTTGTCATTTTTTGCTTTGCATTAGCTCCCCTCAACACACACTCATCTTTTGCACCCCAAAACAGGGTAAATGTTTTGTTAAACTTCAAGTGCCTGACCATCTCCTTGCAATATGGAGCTTCTTTCTGCTTCAACTTCCCCAGCTCCTCAAGGTTTTCTAGTTCTTCCCGTTTAATGCTATGATCCACAACTGTGCTGATAAAGCCCTTGATTTGCAGTTCATATCTTACTTCCCCATGGATATTATACGTCTGTTTGGGCAAACTCTGTTGCCTCCACCTGTCCTTCAAATGTCCCAGATAGAGGTGCTGCAGAAGGGCTAAGGGGAATACGCTCTGGGAAGGTGCCAGGGGATTTATGTGGTGATTCTCTGACGATGTGCTTGAGAAGTATAATGTGTGCTTGTCAGGTTTCAGGGCTATTCTTAAAATCAACTCATCTCAGAGCTGGTGAAAAATAAAAGGCTTTGGAGGAGCACAGGATGTTTCCCTTGGCCGCCCAATGTATATCACACTGTAATAAGCTGTGCTTGCTCCCTGCATCCACCTGGCAAAGAGTGTGCTTGGCAAAGGGGTAATATTTAATTCATGCACGAGCCTAATTAAAGCAGATTCAGTCTGCAAAATCAGCTTGGGAAAGGACTCTAAGTACCACCTTTTTGCTTTCTGAGCCTCCTCCTGGATAAAGGCACAAGGCAGAGGTTGTGGTAGCAATCCATTCATCTGCTGAGATTCAGATGTGATTTGCCCCTGCATCTGAGTTCAACAACATCACTAACCAAATCAGACTAAACAGGAAGAGGGGCTGAGGGAAAGTGGGGATAAGGGGATTTTTGAAGGCTGAAGTTCTCTCAGGGAGCGAGTGGGACAAGATAAAAGGATGAGATCAGTGATCAGATGAAGCACAGAAGCTGATAAAATCCTCAGACTTTGGAAGATTTACCAGAGCCTGTTAAAATGAAGCAGGTTTCCCTCACCAGGACCACAAGAATGAAAGCATGATTGACAGCGCAGCCAAACCTTTCACCTGAAAGCAAAATTAGGAAGACATGGAAAATAAGCAGTCCTAGGGCTTGGAAAGCCCATGCAAGTGACTCCGAGGCAAGAACAGGAGGAGGGTTGTTTCTGTGCTGATTGAATCAGCCAAATCAGTTATTCACTACATGAGTTGTGGCTTCACTGGCCCGATCAAAGCCAAATGTTGTGGTTGGTGTTCACCTCGTCACGCTAGCCCTGGATCTGGAAGGCATTTGAAGAACAGCGGATGTTTTCCACTTAATGGTTCCTAATGACTTTGTCACTCAGGCTTATAGAGATCCTCTGAATCCCTTCCTTGCCCTGCAGACAGAAGCCAAGTCTTTTCACAGCTGTGCCATCAATGTTTCTCACCTCTGGGGCAGTAACCATGTTGTCGCTCTGTATGGGAGCTCTGCAAATCACTGCAATGCATTCACAGTGCCAGAACTGGAAACCATTACATTACAGCCTGTTTTATTTTCTTCAGCCCTGTTGTATCTGCTGGGTTTTCTTTATGCTGTCTTTCAAAAATATTTTTAATTTCCTAGGTCATCTTGTTGTTGCAGTATGGATATTTTACTCAAAAATAATGCTTTGGAATTTTTGGAAACTGCTCTTTCCTGAAAAGATCATTTGCGCACTCAGTGAGGAATCCGGCATGGGGACTGATAAAAATCAGAAGTCAGAGAGCTCAGGAGGGGAGGCTTAATTAGCCTGTGGGGTTTTCTTATAAAATCCTTAAAAAATTACAGATCTTCTCCATGAGTTTATTATGGGCCACTGAATAACTTTCATTTAGGTGGGTTTGACCTAAATTTTGTCCATGATATACCTCAGAGAGATTGCACCTTTAAGTACAAGTAAGCCTGGAAGCTGAAGATTCACTTTCATCTTGGAAGATAAATCTTCCAAGAAGYTGACCCAACTGCAAAGCCATATGGTCATAATCTCCTTTCTTGCAGGAATAGGAAGGCTTTGATGCCAAGTTCTTGGTTCAGGACTTCTGAAAGGAGACCTTGCTCCACTGTGTAGCTGAGCCTGCTGTGGATAAACAAGGAAGACTAGAGGCTGTTTTCCCAAGCTTACACTTTGGAGGTGATTTAACTGGAGGCTGCAGATGAAAGGCCAGATTTGTTTAGTCATTGTCTCTCGGGAGATCACCAGTCTTTTAGGAATGCTGCAATCCTCTAAGTTCCTTGTCCCTCTGGACAATTGGCAAATCAGTTTGTAGAATTTTAGGTTGTACCTAAGAATATAAATAGGAAAAAATTGTGTTTATGAGAATGTAACACTTCCTCAGAGCATGGGGGTAGCCAAGCCGAGGGCTGAAATACTGAACACCGACGAAGGGACTGGAGAACAGGCAAACACCTGGAGCCTTTTGGTATTAGAAACATTTTCTTTCTTATTTTGTGTGCGTGTAAAGAAGTTAATTACTTAACCAAACTGCTCTGCAATTTGATACAGTGAGACAATGACCCTGAAATTGAAAGAAGGGACATGAATTTTTGCTTGCTATCGGTATTCACATGCTATTTCTTTGCTGTGTTTTGGCTTCTAAGCCCAAAAAAGTAAAGTTTTGTTGTGTCCTGTGGCACTAGCCAGCCAGAGAAATAATTGACCTTTGGCCCTTGCCAAGGGCAAAGAGGTCAAAGGCTGTCATTAACATACAACTAAAAGACAAGAAAGTTGCTGAAACGGAGATGATGAGAAAAGCTCATTTGTTCCAGTAGACACACAAGAATCTACTTCTAGACCTTTGATTCTTGACCTGTTTCATCCCAAAGCGACATTAGTCTGGAATCTTTGGACTTACCTCTCGGTCCATAATCATGCAGAGCATTGGAAAACACTTTATACCTTGCTTGCTTTCAAAATGAGGTGCAAGCTTTTCTCCTTCAGGGCTGCAGCAATGCAGTGTCCTGGGCAGAAACCACTCAAGCACCTTCCCTCTCTCACCAGCCAGTCCTGTCACCTTCTGACTCACAGAGAAGAGCCTGTGCCTCCGGCCCAGCAGTGACACAGAGCATGTAGTGGCCTTTCTCTTGCAGGAAGATGCTGAATCAGTCACTGCCATGTGTGGACTGTTCTCTCTTTTCCACCCTAAGTGGTTCCTTCAGAGTTTGCTTAATTGTTTGTTGGGCACAGTGAGCTCCTCAGTTTATTCAGCGTACTGAAGGATGTTTATCACTGGGCAGCATCTGCTTTTCTTTTGCAGCAAAGGCTTTACATGACCTTCCTGGTTTTCTGATTCTCCAAGCATCTTTCTCAGAATGGTGAAGGGAGGCTGCTTTCCTGACCAGTCCTGAAGCCTTGGTCATGTTACCATTTTCCTCCACTTCTACAAATGCTTTTTCATTTTGTCTCTTCTTTTCCTTACTCCTTTTTGTCTGAATCTCTTTGGATAATATCCCTCTTTTTTTTCCCCCCAAACCTCTCTTTTTTGTTTTCTCCACACACTGAGAGTAGCAAGCCTAGTCTCTTCTCAAGTTCACGTGCACTAAGCATGTTTGGTTTCTTTTGATTCCAGCCGTAAAAACTCAGCCTTGCCTTATAGAAAGAGGAAAAATCTGAGCCAATGTGGCAATTAGAGATCCYGGAGCTGACTGATGCCCAATAAAAGAGCCGCACAGAAATGTTTGCGTTAAGCACTTACCACTGCTTATTCATCCTACCCAGGCAGACCTTACTTTTGGCTCCGCATCCCATGATACAGGGAAGATACAAAGTCCCCTGTGAGTGGATGAAGTGGGGAAAGGTGGAAAATGAGGTGGTGTCACATGTTTTACTATATCCTGCTGCCATGGAGGACCTCAAAAAAGTCAAATTACTGGTTTGCTTCTGCACTCTTGAGGCATTTTTTACAAGGTAAGATTTATTACCTGAGCATATATTTCACACTGGCCTCCTCTGGCAGCAGTAATCACCAGTGGGCTATGCTAGGATGCTGCTTTTCTCCCCTCTGGTTCCTGTAAGGATACATGTAAATACTGAAACTCACATTCAGGAAAGGCAGCACTCATAGCATCACAGAATGGTTTTGGTTGGCAGGGATCTTAAAGCTTATCTACTTCCAACTCCCCTGCCATGGTGAGGGACACCATCAGGAATTCCATCAGATCAGGTTGCCGATTTTTGTTAGAGGGGACTGCAGGAGGAAGGAGGAATGGTGGGTGGYGACCTAAATAAAAACAAAATATATTTTGTTTTAACTCTAGTTCTTTAACACTGAAGAAAGAAATAATAATGCTGTCTGTTGTTGGTTTGCCTTATGTATTTTGTGTCCCTTCTCCTGTTTAATGGGTTGGTCACTGTCCATGTGACAACCAGAAGTGTCTTAGTGCATAAAAGCCTGCAGATGACAGCAATATCTTTGTGTCATATATGAGATGTACAGTCATAGCTTCACCTGGCCTTCGAGTACTTTCTTATCCAGCTCTGACATCATTCCAGCTGTGCACMTCTGCTCCCAGATCCACAGTTACGTGAGACAGGGCTGCACCAGGCTGATGAAGGCTATGGAAGGATGAAGTGGCATCAAGTAGAGTCAGCAAATGGGGAGCAGATTTGGGGATGGTGTAGGAGCCCACATCCAGCTACCTTCCATCAAGAGCACCCTTCAGCTGTTCAGAAATCTCAATTATTCTCTGGTACAGATTCCCTCTGTTTGTGCCACAGGCTAGTAATACCTCACGATTTTTTTAGGTATTACATTGTTTTAACTGTCTTTTAATATCTTTGACCTTATCTCTTAGCTGGGTTTGTAAGAGTTAAAAAAAGTTTAAAATAGTCTAACCCATCTAATAGATGAGATGGAAAGTACATTGACTGATTTACCCAGGAGAGATGTGTGAAGCTCATCACACCTAAATTAAATTGTATCTTGACCACCTTTCCTTTGAGCACTGTCATTTTCCTCCAAGAGGTTGTATAAATTGCTTTTTCATTTTATTTTATGTGGCAAAAAGCCAGGACTAGGATCTATCATGCTCCAAATCCTGGGCAGTGGTGATGGGTCAAAGCAATCTAACATGAAGGTTATTATCACCAAGCATGTGGGTTAGCAGGGGTGAAGAAAAGAATGTTTTTGCCTAAGTGCATCCTGACACAGAAATTGTGTTCTCTTAAGACTTTTTTTCATTCAGGAACTCCTATGAACTTCATTGATTATTTCAGTCCTTGATTTCCCATGAGTGACACAGAAGGCAAATTAGGTTTATGGCAGAAAGTCTTCTAAAGATTGTGTAAATATTTATACTAATTCATTTAATGAAATAGGTGGGATAAGCTGGACTGGTACATACTGGGTGAAAGTAAGTCAAACTGTAAAAGGCAAGGAACGAATTTTGGCTCACTTATGAACACAATTATCAGAATTTGTTTTATTCCCAGCCCAAGTATGTGGAAGAAAGATGCTGGTCCATTATTTCCRTGATGACCAAAGCTCTTGCACCACAGGCTTTACATCAAGTGACTCAGTAGTGCCATGCTCCAGATCTGCCCCACCAGCCCTGTCCTCTCCCAATGCCGCAGGTTTGCAGGGCACCTTACTGGAGGCGATGGGTGCTTTTATCTTAGTGACCCTTAGTTTATCTCTCCAAGGGTAGCCATCAGCCAGGACACACGGTGCAGATCCCATTTGCAGAGCCTTTTCGTGCATGGCAACAGCTGCATGCACTGAAGTGACCCAGCAATTAGTTGTTGCCCTATTTGTGTTACCATTGCACCCCAAACTGCTCTTCTACGTCTTCCCAAACCCGGTTTGGAGCAGAGCGCAGACCTGCATGACTGTGTGGCAGTGCCAATGTTGTGAGAGATGAAGAAGAGGCAGGAGATTATGTCATTGCTTAGTGTTACTCTCATCTGGATACCTTCTTGCTCCCAGAAAGGATGCACCTGAATTTGTGCACCATGGGTGTCCCAGGGAAGGCAATAAGATAAACTCAGAGCTCACTCAATGAATGGGTGATTAGTAATTGCACTTCCCTCAGTATAAACTGAGAAGAAAATCAAGCCTTTTTTTTAATAAAATAGAACTTTGACTAGTTGGTTAGGATTTTAGTTTCTTTTGTACTTTTATACATATATATCCGTACATATGACTCCCCTATGAATCTGACATGCTAAGAAGTTGGGACCTTATCTTTTGAGCTGAAAGAGGTGAGAGTTACACAAACGTAAATTATTCCTGAGAGCCAGGCATTTTTCCTAATTCTACTTTGTGGTTAAAAGAGCACTTATGTCTTTTAAAGCACTGAAACTACTACTAGTCCCCACAACAGCTGTGAAGGGAGTGAGCAGTATTGCCTTATTGTTGTTTAAAATTAATGGATTTCTCCTGGCTTTTTTACAGCTTTGTTTGTAGGCAAAAAATGAACAAGATGTGTTATACATATCTGAACAGATCCGAAGGCTGTTGGGAACACTGAAAAGATGACAACTGACTCCAGAGTCTTGGATCAGACATTAACATTTTCTTGGAAACAATTTTTCTGGCAGTTCAATCCCATTTATTTTAGGTTGCTTCCTGGTTTATGGTTCATTTTGGGTTTGATTCAGCAAAGGAACATGATAAGTATGAGAGTTGATCTAAGGCTGCTCATTCCACTCTGAATCCCCACTCGTGGCCAAGTGTTTGCTTCTCACGGGACAAAGATTTTGCTGAAGTTTGGAAGCTGCACTGGCTGTGTGAAACTGCTCCCTCATGGATCATTCTTGATCTCAGCGTAGGTCCCACACAGCTCCAGCTCTTGGCTCTTCAAAGGTGTCATCTATACTCTCTCTCTGCATCGCCTTACAGATGTCAGCTGTGAATAAATCCATAGGAATTCTCATACAACAGTAAAAGCGCAAATGTACTATTCATTTTCAGACCATGACTTGCCACCTGCCACGGAGTTTTATGGTGTGCATGGAGTTGGTGGACAACCTGTGACTTTTCCAGTGAGTTTTCAAGCATCACTGTGAATTTTGGGGCTTCCCTTTCACATTTTTCCTGCCCCTCTCTTGGCAAGCTTTTCAAAGGCTGGCTGCAGAGTGTTGTGGGGAGATGTTCTTCTGGGTCTACCTTAATTTTTAACTAATCAGTGATATTCCTTTCTGGTCTAGGTTCTTTCTAGCATCAGTGCTGCCATCTCATTAATTGCAGCCRGTTAGCACCGTGGTGATGCAGCCAAGTGTCAGCTGGTGTGGGCTTTCAGTCTTTTTTTTCAGTGTAATTAGAGAATATTCGCTGACTGTCATGTTGCTCACATGTCTTTGTGGTGTTTCCTCTGTTGTGCAGCTGTGTCTGATAGCCCTCTTGCTGAACTTTGACTTCTGCATGGGGAGAGGCAACTGGGAGCAGAGTTTGTTCTTGGTGCTAAATGAAAATATATCTTGGGATGTAAAAAGGAAGGACTGCATATATGAGATTGTTGCTGGGGAGGATTTGCAGGCAGATGACAGGTGTCTAGGATCTGCTCCCCATGCACAGCGCCCAGTTTCATGATCAGAGCAAACACATCTTCCTGATGCAGCAAGTGGGGCTGGGGCATTTGGTTTTATTATTAGTGTCCTGCGTGGGCTTCTCTGGCCACTGTGAGGGATGTTAGGGACCAACTGAGCACTGGGAGGTGCAGAAAGAGCCTCCATGGGCCTGAGCAGTTGTATCACAGGAGAAACCCAAATCCTGGTTCTGACTGGGCATCAGCTTCCCCCTTTGCCTTTGTTGAGAAATGACCTGGGAATTTCCAGCCAGGAGGGATCTGCCAGGAGCCTTTTCATCGAAGTATCATACTCCCAAATATGGTGAATAATTTTCATGATGTTTTGAAGGTCTCAAAGGCAAATGGCTTATTTCTCATTGCACAAAATGTCTCATTCAAATTATTTATGCAGCAAAATWAAACAAGAATGAGGTTTCTTAGGAAGCCTGTAACTTACCAAAATGCTGATACCTTAAGCATCGATTCAGTCCCATTGCTTCTCCTAATCTGCTACCTAAGGCAAGAACAAACACTACCTGCTATAAACCAAAAGTGAGACACGGGAAAACGCAAACCGCCCAAGCTTTTCCCTCTTACAGCACCAAATCATCAAGCTTGTGAGCTGCTCACATCCATCTGCCCTGCCAGGCATCTGCTTGTCACTGCAAACTCTACTTTTAATAAGCACTCCTATTTTTTCCCTCCTTTTTCCCCTTAATTTGGAAGTGGACTCTCATGCAGGGTGTAAGTTACAGTTCACTTCCACTATGTGCTTCTTTCTATTCTCTCTGTGATGAAAGGGAGCAGATGGAAAACTTTACAGAGAGAACACACAACTCTGGTCCCTGGTTGCAAGGCAGGAGAGGCCTCAGATGTTATCCCTCATATTCCTACTGCAGTTAGCTGAATTTGTCAAGGGGATTTAGGAAGAAAATCTGCCATTCCCAGGCATCTGCATATGGGGAATTTGTCTTGATATGTTTTTACTGTTACTGATGAGAGAGGGGAAAAGTGCTTAATTGGGGAATGAACTGTCTTTTAAAAGATTCAGTTTCCTGTGAACATATTTATCAAAAAGGAAAAAAGTGTTGCAAACTCTGACAAAAATCTCTTTTCTCAATGTGAATGAAAAGATGAACAGTTACACTATAAGATGAGCGCAATTGCTTGCTAGACCTAAGACTAGTTTTGCCCTAGGGAAATACTGCTTTCCCTCACTGTGCCAGTTTCCTTTGCTGATCCTCTTTTCCTCTTTTCTCAGGTAGCCCCCTGGGAAAGGGAGGCATGTGCAGGTAGTTCTGATTCTGCCCTGTAAGATCACACAGTGTTTGGTTTTGCTTCAAAAGTCTCTCTCTTATCCAATACTTGTTCACTGGAGTGATGCAGGTTATAAAGCTGGGAAATCCAAGTACTTTGGGGGCAAAATGAGAGCTTGAGCATATGGGAAAAATGGGAGCTTGAGAATATGCAGCTATATGTTGCAGGTATCTCAGGGTGACATGGTAACCATTTGTCTGATGCAGTGCTACTTCTCACAGGCATAGACTAATTTACATTTCAAATCCTGAAGTCAATCAAAAGTTAATTCATAACACTGTTATTAAAGATGATGAATCCAGTTTGGTATGTGAGAGAGGAATGACCTTTTTTCCCTGGGATGAGCACCAGGACTAGATACCAGATACTCCTCTGTGCATTCCTCTGCTTGAAATTTAGTTTTGAAGGTGGTTAGGAATATTTACTTTTATGATTGGAAAATACCACCATACTAAGTGTGGCAATTTTCTTCCCCTTCATGAGCTAAATTGCTAAATTCTTGCCTAGCACTTTGTGGAGAATCTCTAATTCAAACTGACAGATGCTTGTACAGTGGGCTGCAATGCCAAATAATAAGGTACATTTTACATCTTTATGCATGTATGCATGGAATAGGAATCATTTCAGGTTAGTTGAGGGAATGGTACACATTTAGACAATGTGGACTACTATTTTTATTTCTGATATGCTTCATCTAGCCTTCCTGAACCTCAAAGATGCACACATATTAGTGGTTTCCATTTGCAGCAAAGCGGCAATTCTGATGTATCTCTAATATCTGCCAGCATTTGGCTGGAAGGATGGAATGATTTTTGCCTCTGAAATGCTGCACTCAAACTCTGCCTCAGGCTTTGCTTCAAGGTTGCATGTAAGAGAGTGATGGCATGCAGTCGCTTGCCTGCAGAGGCTCSCTGGCTCTGGGGCAATCCTGCAGTCTCATCTCCCACATGTCTCAAGCAATGATTCAATTTTGCTCTTGACAGTGAAGGCTCTTGGTGTCTTGCAGGAATGGCAGCTTCTGCAAGCCCACCCCATATGGGTGCTTTCCCTGTTCACGTGAAGGTTGGTCTGTCGAGGCAGCTCATGTCCGGGTCACTGTGACATGGGGTCACTAGGAAAAACCCCAGGCATGGGGCTTCCAAAGCAATCATGTTTGGAGGGGTGAGAGTATTAGCAGATGCTCATCAGAAAAGGAGTAATCTGACCATCAGGATTTCCTTCATGAAAGCCCTATTCAAGCCCCTTAATCCAGGGACTCCATGTGTCCCCATCATGGGACATCCTGGTGGACTCCAGCAAAGAAGATCCACAAGCACACCTGTGCCTTAGCTCCTTTTTCTTGTGCAGGCCTTTTTTCAGGCAGACAGCCATTCCTTGCACCAGAACAACAACCAGGAGGTGTTTGCAGGACAAACGTGGTGCCAGCAGATGCCTTTGGAGCCTTTGCCACTTGTCTGCTGAGAAAAAAACAATATAAAAAGAAAAATCAGCGTAGCTGCCCTGCAACCCAACAAAGATGCTATTTTTGTCTGGGTATTTGGAGCAATCACTGGCACCTCCTTTGATGTATACAAGAATAGCTTTTTAACCTGATTCAGTGTTCATTAACACCTTTCAAAATGATGGTTATGGCCAAGAATTTACTTATATGTGGCACTGGAAGGAATCCCTTTGCATCTACTTCTTAAGATAATAGATCATCCTTGGTAATCTTTGGTGGTACTAAGAAAGTTGAAAGCAGAATTGTCCCCCAAAACGGGGTGATACTCATTTACAGCAGCTGGGCCTCATCTCTCAGGCAGCATTCCCGAAGGCTGTATGCTTTGGGGGACATGATTATTTTAGGATCATTGCAGTATTTACCATGAATAAATCAGACTGTTTTCAATCCGTATCCGTCACCATGGGATCACTGAAGGGAGCCACGGCTGGGGTTTCTTTAGTGAAAGCTGCTAACAAGGTATACCTGTTGAGTGAGGGCTGTTTCGCCATTGGAAATCTCTCACCTCAGTGGGAATGATGCTTTTATCTTTTCTTCCTGTCAAAGTTATGGCCAAAAATCTGTTTCCCATGGAATAGTAGTATGAAGTCACTTAAATGAGCCACAAATGAAAGGGCTGAATGGGAGATGCAATAAGCAGGCTGTTGTGTTGACAGTGTTGCTGTACTAATGGAAAATGGCTGATTCTGCTGGTAAAGTGGGGCTAAGGCAAGTCAGACCATCTATCCCCACATGTAGACCAGAGTAGGCTTAAACTAAAGGTGTTTGAGTGACCTGTCCTTTTGAGTGAGCCCTCCACACCAACTGCAAGCTCATCTTCACTGCATTAGCCTGCAGAAGGCTAATCCCAATTTTTTTGCCCATAAAGGAAAACAAAAATCAATGAGATAGATTTAACAGACAGCTAATCCATAGCAGTGGTCCCTSCTCCAAGCTTGGTGTTCTCTCTGTGCAATACAATAATGAGTAATTAAACACCCTGACCCTTTCAATTAAAGTTTCCAAAGTGCTTGCCAAGCATGAATTACAGTAAGGCTATGAGAGACAGACAGCAAACTATCAGCCTCAACTTGCAGGCAAGAAAGACCCAGTTTGTCAAAGGAGTTTGATTTAAAAACCAGCGCAAAAATCATTGTCCTTTGCAAACCAATATTCAAAACCCCTCAAGTTCAGTAGGACCAAGCTTACACTTCTGGAATATCCTGTCTTCTGTAACCATCACAAAAAAAAGTCTAGTCCCAAATGTGAAGTAGAAGAAAATTTGTTACTTGCTTTGAATAATTTTCCAATAAATAGTGATGAGGCACTGTAATTGCTGTATGAGATTAATTTAAAGTAGGTATTTACTAATCAAACTGTGTCTGACAGAGTTCTTGAAGGAATGGAAGTTATCTTAAAAAAGAATTCAGTATGTGCATCAGTAATATTCCAAAAATCAATGTTATTATCAAGGCATATTGACCTTCTTAGAAGCTGTGATTTTTTTAATTACATCTTTGAAATAAGATTAAAACTTTTCATTATGCTTGTAGAGTTTCCTTAAAATAAATAAATAAAAGGCACCAAAGCATTTCTTATTGATCTATAAGTATCTTGGGTCTCATAACAACAGTCTTTATATCCAAACAAATCCAAATGAAAAAACCCAAACCAACAATCCCAACAATCCTCCTCCATTATCTTCTGCATCAGRGGAAGTTAAAATTTGATATATCTTTTGTAAATGTTTAATTAATGGTGGGATTTTTCTTGTTTCTCCTTTTGGTGTGCCAGCCATAAAATCTACCTTTGAGCTCTTGAGGCCTCAGCAGAGATGGTTAATAAATGTTATTTTGGTACCTGAAATGATACAGCAAGTAATGCTGTTCCGTTAGCGCAGTCCCCAACACCTCTTGCTCATGAATCATTGTTCTTCGTTAGAATGCAAAGCTGAGGATTTGTTTAAATAAAAGGAAAAACTATTGGGAGTGGAAGAAAGGGATATATAAGAAAGATTTCAAATCTACAAGGAAGAAGGAGCATCCTTGTGCTGAACTCTGCCCCAAATTCTTACAGAAGCTCACCCTGAGGCCCAAGGCATTTATGATGGTGTTCAGAGAAAGCAGGCAAAGAGAAAATAAATTATCCAAGGAAATGTAGCTGTTTTGCAGGTTTTCCTTGGGGGTTTTCCTTTAGCTACTCTGGACAAATATGGCTGTTAAGATTTGTCTGTACACGGCTGAGATGTCTCCAGGTTGCCCTGGGGCAGACCATAGGTGTAATGCTGCTTCTCTGTGTTGAGCACTATGGTTGGTAAAGCTATGAACATAAAAGACATGGTGTTGAAATAAATAGTGCAAGAAGATATATTTGTCTGTTTTTTCCCTCCAGGGTGATATTTTCAGGAACACTGAAAATATTCACTTTTAGTAGCCAATTGACAAATAGATGGGGAAGAAGAAAAGTTTAATTTTTTACTTAAAAATTTTTGCTTTTTTTCAAAATAGCTTTTTTTCTGCATAAATATTTACTTTAAATCTGTCCTCTGATACTAACTTTAAAAGACTGTAAACAGGTCAAACAAAAGAAAAAACATTGGGAAAATACTCTGGAGGTAATAAAAAATGTGTAGATGTGGCACTTGGGGACAAGGC
Source organism: Amblyornis subalaris (assembly GCA_018881555.1). Lineage (NCBI taxonomy): Eukaryota > Metazoa > Chordata > Aves > Passeriformes > Ptilonorhynchidae > Amblyornis > Amblyornis subalaris. The sequence goes on along the minus strand of JACAXG010000031.1, from coordinate 7,279,462 downwards.
TTAGTGGTGAACTTGGCAGGGCTGGGATAATGGTTGTATTTTATGATCTTAAAGGTCTTTTCCATCCCAAATTATTCTATGATTCTAAAAGCAAAACAGGAAAAAACAGGAAAAAAACAAGAGCAAGTGAGAGATGAAGCTGTCATTCCAGGGTAGCAGCTTAACTGGGGAACCAGGAGGCATTATTGGATGGGCTTCACCAAGATGTAGGTTTTGATGTGTCTCCTTTGCGCTTGCAGCACCAAATGTTTCTCAGTTCTGCGGTGCCTTGGATGAGAATTCCTTTGCCCAGTGCATGTGGCCCAGGTATGGCAAAAAGAAAAGCACCCCAGTGGTCTTCCTCACAAGTCAAGGAAGGATAAATACACCTCTGGAAAACAATTCTCAGCTGATGGGTCAGTTTTCTTTAAATGTACTTGGAGGACTTCATGTCCAGACATGTCCCTTGGTGGCTCCAGTGCATCCTCACATGTGCAGCCACCACTGTGGGACCAGTGCAGAGTGAACTACCTCTTGCTCAACAGACCAACCGTCGCCATCCTGGGCTTCATTTGGATTTGCTGCTTTTTCCTCAGCACAACTGAACTCCCAAGATGGACTAGAGACACCACTCATGGTGTATCGGTCTTAGGGACAAGGGACGATATGCTCAGGGCCTCAACAGGAGGAGAAATCCTGTGATAGTCACAGACTTGCAGAAGGGATGAGGTTGGAAGGGTCTTGTGTTGTGTTTTGAATTAGGTTTGTACATATTGCCATATGAATACTTTATAGCGAGACCAGCCTGTTTTAGAGCCAGGTGTTTGGATAATGTTTTGTACCTGTGACTGCTCTCCACTCCTTCAGCCTGTCCAACCTTAGCTCAGCATCATCTCAGGTGAGTCAGATCTGCTCCAGCTTTGCRTGAGTCTTCTCTCTCCATCGTCCCTGTCCTTTTGTTTGACACAGTGTCACCAATAAAGAGCATGTGTGCTGATGTATTTGCTGCTGGTTCTGCTGCTGGTATTACAGAAGGTGAAGACACTCTCCTCATCCAGCCTGGCAGTGTGGGTGCTCATATTTCATTTTAGATGAAATCCTTTCCTTTGTGCGAACCACATGAGACAAGGAGGAAGCGTTTTTCTCCCTACCACAAGCAAAAGCAAAATTAGATAAAAAAGATGAAGAACAACTTTGAGAACCCTTTGTCATTGCTTCATAGCTGTTTTCAAGTGCAAGGTCAGTTCATTTCTTCACTCTCTGAGCATTGCTTACGATTTCTGTGTCTCATTATAGTGGAAAATATCTTTAAAATGCTTTTTCATATACGTGCATGTGCATGCTTTTGAGATAAATGGCGCAGTTGTAAAAGTTAACTTGGAGTCTTGAACCAGGATTATTCTCACAATCACCGTTGGCACCAATGTCACTGGGACAGGTCTTTGCCAGGATGGCATAAGAGTAATACCAAGATTTTGTGGTGGCAACTTTGAAGCCTGAGAAGTGAGAATGAAAATCTTCAGTTAAAAAAAAATGCTTATCTGGTACAGAAGGATGCTTTGAGGCCTCTCACCAGAAAGCTATGTAGAAATTACTGCTTGTGTTGTAAACTTATCTGGATCATCAGGGCCATGTTGATGCCTGCAGAAGAAAGGAGAAAGTATGATGTTTTATTCTTTGTACTGTTCACCACTGCACATCAGCCAGAGAGACCCCATGCCAGCACTGCACAGAGCTTTCCGTCGGGATCTCCTGCAGGATGCTGAGCTTAGTATTCTCTTTGCACTCCTGTTAGGAATTTGCTGATCAAAGCATTGGTTCATACTTCAGGAAAAAGAACACTTGATAGCAAAACTCATCCTTGCTCCAAGGTGCTGGAGCATTTGGGTGGCATTTCATCCCACAGACTGTAAACTCCTTGCCACTGGGATAACACTATCAGGATTAGGGTACTATCAGTAGGAGAGTGCCACATAACAAAGTCCTGCTCCTCAGGGCTTAAAAATACTGAGACAACACAAATACAATTAATAGGGAGTAATTAGTGAGCCCTGTGAGAAAAGCCACTTGCACTTCATGGTCTGATCTTCGGGAAAGGAGATGTGAAATGGATTATAGAAAGTATGGAGTGTGTAGTGTCTGCCCAGCAGCTCTGACCCACTCCATGGCCCCATCACATCTGGCACTGCACCTGCAGCACTGAGACTTAACTCCAACCACAGAATTTCCTGGTGTGAGTCTCAGATCTCTTGCACCTGGCATTTTACCTGTGGTTTCTAGGATGCTGCAGTAGCCCAATCATGTAATTCTTGGCTGATTTGCTCCCTTACCTTTCAGTACAGACAATACCAGGTAGCTTTCCTGCAAGCAGCAGCAGGTGAAATCAGACAACTTAGTTTCCCCTCCTCGGAGGGGAAAACACCCAATCCCTGCCCATATTTAACCACTCTGCAGTGAACCCAATGCACTATTCACATCCCAGCCAGTACATGCATGAGGATGAACAGACACTCTCTTTGTAGGCAGGGTGGTCAGTGGTCTGGGGACACTGCAGGGCCTAGCAGAGTGGCTGAGAAACACAGATTCAATGGCCAGCACTGCAGGGGCAAAGCTCATCTGCAAAGCTGTCAACACTGACTTCTCTGGGCTCACCCCTCTCAAAATCAGAGAGGCACATGTGCACAAGAAGGAACACAAGTTTGCCAAAATGAATCCCAAGGTGAACAGACAAGTGCCAAATATTCCTGACAAATGTTGTTRATGTCATGACATTATGTAAGTTAACAACTGATTCTTATCCCACGGTTTTGTTTTGCCAATATTCGAATTTGCGTAGCAGCTTTTAATCACATAGACAATTAAATAATTTTGGCTTTGCAGACAGATTGTAAAGTTTAGCAGGAGGCACTTTAGCCCCTTCTCTCTATGAAGGATGCCTATCTCCTTAGACATTCCAGCAGTGGTCCCAGCAGTCATCTCTATGTTTTCATTCTTGCAAATATATATCCTCTCATAATTTCTCTCCTTTGCCCAATTCATCAAAAATATCTCTGCCCCCAGACCTGGACCCCTGTTGTTCCTTTAGCAGTTTGTTTTCTTCCTGCTTTTGTTCATACGAATGTAATTCCATGAATTGCTGGAGACACCATTAGTGTTTTTTGCTTTACAGCAGCATAAAATTAGACAAGAACTTGAAATGTGCTGAACATGGCTTAAAAGCCTATACATTGTCTGTGTTCTTGTCTTACCTCCACTCCTCATGTCTGCTTTGGTGTTTGATGTCTTCAAACGGGCCAAATTTGCACCAGAAAAATTTTTGTTTTCCTGGAGAAGGCAAACGGTTCAGAAAAGTCAACATTTTTCTGAGAAAACATTCTGCCTCTTAAAAACATTATATATTCGATAGAGACATAAAAAAGCATGCAAAATTTGCAAAGAGTTATAGCATATTTAGGAATGTCAAAATATGTTGGTTTTGATTCCCCAGAGGAGCCCTTACTTGTGTGAAGGACTTGATTATCTCCTAGTAATTTTCCTATCTTCCATTGCATACTCTTAAAAAGGTAGGAGGACATGAGCAAATCTGTTTGTTTGCAGTTATGTTTTGTTTCAGTAGTTTAATTTAAGCAGCACTGAAATGCCAATTGAAATTACTGTGAAAATGCTGTAGCACAGTAGAGAGAGTTTTGAAGGGGGAAAAAGTCATTTCCATGTTGCTAACTTTACTAGGGAATTCCCTTTTTTGTTCTGAGATAATATGCGTTATATTATGCCTCCATCGTTAAACATTTAAGGACCCAGGCTGCATAGAATTGATTAAAAATTTTGGCAATTTTTGTGTGCCATTAAGCTGCATTTTTACTATAACATAGTTTGCTAATTTGTTATGATGTGTTTGATTTAGTAGYCATTTCCAGAAGTGTTAGAGGAAAAGGTAAATTTTCAGCTTGTTGACTTGTTTACTAAGTTGATTTATTCCTTCTTTTGACAAGTTTACACTGATGGCAGCAAGAGCTATAACTGCTACCCAGTCAATACTTAGGTTTCCCATGCACTAGGAAATACTTTAGGTCAGGCATTTTTGTGACCAAAACTTTCTGAAAAAATGCTTCAGCACTATAACATTTCCCTCAATTTCAGTTTTTAAAATTAATTCAGTACTTGTGAGCTACTTTACAGAAACAATCGTGCGCATTAGGTTCATATTAATAATTTATTCTCCTTATTAGACACAAGCAGAGCCTTAGAGTGAATTGTAGATGTGAGGGTTTAAAACCCACCATTACCTCAGAGAGACCATGTGGAAGATGTACTTACTATGAACAAGGCCTGGTGGAGAAGGACCTTTTTTTAGTGATGTTAAGTTAGGTGTATACAGTTGGAAATTGCCTTTTTGACCAGAGTAAAAATAGATTTGTTTCCATTTTTTTGGCGTGCACATATGTAAGAGCAATTGAGTTTGGGAAAGAGAAAATTTCAACACAATATTTATGAATTTTAAATCTGCATCTAGAATTGCTCCTAATAGACATGATGGGTTTTTTCTCCAGCAAAAATTGTTACATATTACTGGATGATCGCATTTATAAGAGTTTTACAGAAAGCTAATAATTCATAGGGTTTTTTATGCCTCAGTTAACGAGCAACCTAGCCAAATGGAAACCCAGTGTGGAGCAAAAAGCATCAAACACCTCTGGATTTAAGGACAACTCAGTGAGCGACTGTAGGATTCACTGTGTGTCGCAGAACCACAAAGGAAAAAAACTGAGTCATTTTGGGTTTTGCCCAGGATGTTGTTAGTGCTTATATAAGACTGTGATTCTTTAATATAATACCTGGTTTTTTGTTATGTTTTTATATATATGTTTATCCTATCATATATTTATTTGTTTCATTATTTAGCGGTAATAACTGCATGAACACTAGAAAAGTGGAGATTGATAAATGTGCTGGAGTTGGTGCGGGGGGAAAACTGTGAATTGGATCTAATGCAGGCATCCAATTTGCAATTTGAAGTATCTGTGAGAAAGACACCCTGGTATTTTGAAGATGTATAGACTGAGAGCCTAATTAAAGTACTTAACCTGCAGATGACAGGCTGACTCTTTGATGTCCACACTTCTCTCAGTGGACTAGCTAAGGCCCTAGTTCTCTATGTCAAAGGAGATTTTTCTCTCCTGACATGGTATTTCTCATGACTGGCCCTTCCATTTGTTGCTATAGCTGGGTTAGAGATATATAACACGTTTCAAAAAATGAAGAAACTAGACTCTGCTGAAAATCTGCTTTGGCCACTTGCTCTAGGGATGTCCCAGTCCTGGTTGAGGGCAGATGCCCCCAGAGATGCCAGGGTATATCACATCCCTCTTGCACGCAGCCCTTTTCATTATAGAATATTCATTAATTTAATTTTCTATAAGAAAAGTTTTTGGCAAATGATTACAGAATCAGAATACCTGTACAGAAGAAAATCAGAAAAATAACCCAAGCTTGCACAGATACCTGAAATTTCCCCTGTGGTTCCAAGGTCCCGAAACACCACTTTCACTTCATGGCCCCAAGCGTGCTGCGGAGAGTAACCCTCTCTGTAGGCTCCTCACTTCTATTTATATTCTGGAGTTCTACTGCTTTTTCAGAGTTGCCATGTTTCAAATGCACCTGATTCAGGTGTTCTTTTCCTGGTAAACTTTTTTTTTTCCTGTGTCAGCATCCAGAAGCTGTTGAAGACATTTCTGGGCATATGTGAGTACTCCTTTCATTATTGAATGGGGATCCCAAGGGCCACAGGGCCAGAGGCATAAACTGCAGTGTTTTAGACTGGATATTAGGGAGCCGAGAAGTAAAAAACACAGGAAAAGGCTTCCTAGAGAGATGATCTATGCCTCAAGCCTGTCAGTTTAGGAAGCATTTGGACCTTAATAACATGCCTGAACTTGTAATCAGACCTGAAGTGGTCAGTTGGACTAGATGATCATTGTAGGTCACTTCCAACTGAAAACACTCTGTTCCGTTCCATTCCATTCCATTCCATTCCATTCCATTCCATTCCATTCCATTCCATTCCATTCCATGCATGGCCTGCCGTGGATGACATTAGGGAAAAGCATTATTTGCACCTTTTCTGTCTCTCAATTCTGAACTGGCGTTTCCGAAGAGCACCATATTTGTAGCAGCTACAGACTAGGCATAAGAGTGCCTCAGGTTTCCCATTGGTAGGATTCAGGTTATTCTGCCCACCACCCGCTGAAAAGCTCTGGGATGCAGAGTCCTTTCCAGAGCCATTCTCTCAGACTCTCTGAGAGAACTACAAAATTATTATTATTGCATTGATGACTCCTGGGCCATGTTTTCAATATTTTTTTTGCTTAACTCAGTAAAGCCTGAAAAACCATTTTCATTAACATTTTGTTGAGTCTCCCTGACGTTTTCTTTAGTGCGATGCTGTTATTACAGATGCATATGTTCATCTGATATTCATCTTTTCTCATTCTTACACCTTGATGTTCTGCTCACCGTCACTGTTGTCTGGTGATGTCGCTGGCATTAAGAGTTTGATGCATTCAGTGACTGACAGAAGATAAAGCCTGAAAGCATTTCAGACACACCTGAAAAGCTGAACACAGTCCTCTATTTCCAACCTCAGAAGTGAGGCATGGGAGTCTTTAAATCTTTGTGAATAAGATGGAAGCAAACAAGCAATTAACAAGACCCCAGAGTGTTGAGAGTGCAGCAGTGAATAGGCTGTACTAGTGGCAGGGCATCACTCCAGTAATCTGGAAGAATCATCCTGCTCCCTCAGAGGTGCAGGCTCCTGCCAGCAGCCTTAGCTAGAGCTAAGTTCGAGAGAAACCAGTCAGAGTACTCATCCTGAAAGAGCGGAAAGTCTTGATGTTGCCATCGTTGCTAATGTGAAAAAGCAGCCTGGAAAACAACCCAGGTTTTTGACCTCTTCTTCTGACAGAGGCGAGAGAGGTGTAAGAGTGCCCGATAAATATCTTAACCCCCCTAGAAAACAATGACTAGATCACCCCTCAAAAGCCTGACTATCATTATCTTCCAGACCCCAAAAAATAAATGTCCCCCTCACCTGCTCCTTCCAGGTTTATACCCTTCATGTTTACAGAGGAAAACTGGGAAACAGTACTAAAATAAATCCTAAAAATCAAATCTATGTTGTGGGAAGAGATGGAATTGAGTTGGACTGGGAGCTGTGAAGTGTACTTACAGCATGCCATGACAGTACAAGAAGACCTGTCTCCACCTAACACCAAGAAAAGAAAACACAGCACCGTATGGAAAAGAACCTCCCGGAACCTACTGAACCAATGGATAACAAAGGATAACCCCCATATAAGGAGTCTAATGTGTGATTGGTTGGGTGACAGAAAAATACCATGTAAGGAAGGACGGTGTCTCGGGAAAGTGTATATAAAGCGCTTGCTTCTTACAATAAACATCTTACCATCTCCCACATGCTGAGTCTGTGCAACATCTGCCACACTATGTGGCAAATATAATCAGTATTGTATTTTTTTTAATTTAACTTTTTTAGATAGTCTTTTGGTGGTTTCAATATCTAGCTCATGGGTTTTTATGTGTGCTTGGAATTAGCAATACACCATTAGACACAGTATAAAACCAATCCACAGAGTTTTCTTGTGCACAAAATATTTGTGACACAACACACCATAAAAACACAGTTTGTTTTAAAAAAGAATTTTCAGTGGAGAAAGCTGATTTTTAATCCAAATGCAAGGTACAGTTTTCCCTCACTTACAAAGTTTTTTTATAACCTGAAAACATCCTTCACAAAACTAGATAAACCCATACCATGTTCCAGCATATTTGTGTTTAAAAGAAAAAAACCCAGGTCATCTCATGCTGACCTTGGAGACATATGGCAAGTTCTCTAGGGAATCTGGAAACTTCCTTTCCAATGAGTTTTTTAAATGGAGTATGTGTTATTGAAGGTTTTTGCTTAAATTTACTGTCTTCTTCACCTTTTTTTGGCAGACCAGTGCTGAGGAAGCTTTGCAGGGACATATAGTAAGAGACAGGGAGAGTGACAGATCTCTCTGAAGAAAAGGGGATCAAGGTAAGAAGACCTGGGAGAACAAAGAGAAGCATCTACTGCCCCAAACACTGCTGTAAAATATTACTGACACTTTTTTTTTTTTTCATGGGCTGCTTGTGTTGACAGTCTGGCTGGACCATCGCTTCGATCTGACCTGCCTACGAAACTGCTGCAGCCTCCTCTGCATGACTTGGTCTATATTTCAATTTTAGTTCCCTCAATGAGCTGCCACTGTTGCTTTGACAATTATTCTGTAGCTTATTAAAAAGGGAAGAGTCACAGTTAATTCAAGGAAAATGAAAATATGAAATGTTTACATCTTACTTTCCTTTTGTTGTTGCTAATTTTCCTTTTTTGTTTTTCCTTATAAGCAACAAAAAGAATGCTCTGTTTGTGAAAGGACAAATTGGATTTCTGTGTCAGGGCTGCTTTATGTAATTAATTCATAGTTGTAGAGAAAAAAATACTTATAAATCCAACCTGCACAAAAGAACAACACAGAGGATCAGCTGAAGCCAAACATATATGATGTTTTGCATTAGGTAACCATAAAATGCTCCTACTGAAATGTTTTATTGATTGCTTCATAATGAAGGAACAAGACAGCTTCCAAAAACGCAGCACCCAATCTATATGGCCTGATAGATATAATTGATTCCTTTCACTGTGGAGTGTTAACATAGAAAAAGATTAGGTTATCTGAGAGGAGTAGTCTGAATGTTTAGATCGGTATTCAATAAAGGCTTTGTATGGTACCAGCACTCTGAGGTGCTGTTTCATATTTTCAGTCTTATCTGTCAACAGCTCTGCATAATCCTCAATGCGCAGATCAATAAGAGCCAAAGATATTGTGTTACAGTGTGGTAATTCCTCAGGAAAAGGAGTGTCTGTTTAGGCTTCTTTGATAGCATTGATGTCAACAGGCAAACTAAAAGCTGGTAATTATCCTTCCCTCAAAAAACGATTATTTAAAAGTTCTCATGGATTGGCCATATGCAAAGCACAGACCTTGTGGAGGCGAGTGGCTGAGGAGCAGGTACCTGGCACAGTCCCCTTGGGTCCAACATGCCCCATCACAGCCAGAATGACTCCTGGTGTGCATCATCACAATTCCACATGGTGGGGGAAGAAACCTCACTCCACACTGACCTTTGATGTGCATCACATCACAGGTCCATGTGCTGCTTCAATGACTGTCACCAAGCACATTGCAACGCCCAGCACCAAGGGGTGTGATCTGCATCCTCTGGGCTCTTTGTCTTCAGAGCTGGCATGGCAGTGCTTAATAGAGGAAGTGAGTTCATGCTTGGCCTCCCTTGCATGAGTGTTTTCATGGGCCAGGAAACATTGCTGCCAGGGATATACCCATCTGCCTGTCGATTTTCAACCGTGGAAAGGGTGCCTCTGAACGAACTGGGTCTGAACTCATCCCCCTGCAACCATAAAGATCAGCAAAAAAACAACCTAGAAATTAATTTTGAACCTTCTTCTCTGAAAATCCTTATTCCATATACTTCTGCCAGTATCCTAGATAACCCTCCCCATCAGTCAGGCACCATGAGCGGAGGCGGATGATGCTTTGTGCCTTTTGCAGAGGTAAAATATTCACTTGCATTGATCCACCTATTGATTTTTTAGGCTTATCTCAAACATTCATGTGAAAAACCTCTCTCATGAGGAATCATGAAATCCTCAGTTTCACTCACGAGCAGCAGTGTGCTGTAGTGTAAAGAGTTGAGTTTGCTGCGAAATTATAGATATCGTGAAATAGAGGACTTGCATTTGAATGTGTCTGTTTATTTCATAATATGAGTTTTTATTTTTAAGAATTTTTTGAGGTTCCCCCACTCTTAAGCAAAGGAGGCAGCTTTCCAGATAAAAATACCTTTTTTCAGCACTGACCAAAAGCCATAATGAAATTAACAGCAAAGCCAGTGACTAAATTATTGATACTAAGGTTCCAAACAAGAGCAGACCAAGAGGGTCCAACTTCAGACAGTCAGCAGGGAAAGGGAAGCAAAATCCTGGTGCCAAGCGTATGTCACAACACTGTTTAGAAAAGCCTGGGGAAAACTTATACAATCTGGACAGAGCTGAGCTGCACTATCTGAAAGCAGACCATTGAAAGAAAAATCCATTTCTGTACTCTCCACAATATAAGATGGAGTGATTCTGGCACCTTGCTCCCAGCTAAGGCAATGCAAAACCGGAAGACCTGGTCATCAACCAGCACTGGCCCAAAGAGAGGAAAGCTGGCTTCCTAGCTGTGTAATTGCTCCCTCTTCCAACTAAGAGCAGGAATCCCTTCTGGCACCCTGCTTCCCCATCCTCAGGGTGAGATCTTTTTCATCCTAAATCAGCTGATAGGGGGGATGAGGAGCTGGGCTTTCTGCAACAGCAGGGAAGGACTTCGTCCCTGGTGGGATTTCAGGTGAGGGTTTATATTAATAACTTGTTGGCACTGCACATTTTTTATCCTTTTTTTTCCTACCTCTTTTTGCAAGCTGCTTAGTGTAATTAAAGCTCCCCAGCATGGATTTCTCCCTGCAAGTATTCAGTGACGCCTTGAGGTCTTTCAGCAAGCTAAGTATTAATTTCTCTAAGTTAATCTGTGTGCCTGCCTGCTCTTTCGCCTGAGGGAATGGGGGGTTTCTGTGCTCCCCCCATCCCATCATTCACTCCCCATAAGTCTGCGGACAGACATGGCAACATAGAACCTTCGTCTGTTCCTTGGGGCCCAAGGGCTGCACCCAGAGGTGCCAAGAGAGAAGCTACAAATTTTCCAGCAGAGAGAAGACATTTTAATATGCAAATCTCTCCTAAGAAGCTGTGGGATGGCCAAACACCCAAAGGATAATCTGATTTGTCTACCTGTTGTTTTAAAAAGCAAACACACAAAGGACAAACCTTGCCCTGGTTATATACATCTATTTACAGATTTAATACCAGCAAGGAGAGCGAGCAAGTGAGCACCAACCCCAAGGTCAGAGCCAGCCTGTTCACTCTTCCTTGCCTCTTGTTTCTGAAGTTTTCCTCATTTCCATATTTATAAGTTCCACTGAAGAAGAACAGAGCTGTCTCCTTCTGTGGTTGAAATGCTAGAAAAAGCTTTTAGCTCCTTGAAAGATAATAACCAATATGCTGGGATTGTCTCCCTTCCCATCCTTCCTCAACTGTACATTAAAGAAAGGTCACAGTGTGCACCAGTGGGACACACAAGGATAAAGGGTGACTATCCGGAGTTTAGCAAAACTGAGGGAGAAGGAAAAAGAAATGTGTGGAGGAGCTAGTCAAGATCTGATACCAGAATCTGTTGGGGACACCTGCCCTCTTAACAGCAACATGAACCAAAGCCTTAGAGGCACTTGAGTTAAGGGTCTTGAATTTAATATTTGATGAAGGCTGGACCTGGTATGCCAGAGGAATCTACTCTCTCTAGACCCAAATCCCGGATGGGAGGAACCAGCTGTTGAACTGTAGAAAGGAAACTTTGTTGCTGGGTGAGTGCCACTTCTAGGAAATCGTCCGTATGGATCATCTTCAAAACTCAGCACAGACTTCCTCTCCCCCTGCCCCAAGGATCTCAAAGCAACAGGTCTAAATAAAGGAGATGATTAAGGAACGAATGAATGAATGTATAATGAGGTTGCACCCTTGGCTAGAAAGYACATGGAGGTGTTGATTAGCTGTTGATTTGAAATGCTGTGATTGTGATCTGATTGAGAGTTTGGGGGAAGACATATTTTTGGCCATGAGAAGAAKTCTTTTTCTTAAATGGCAATCACTCTGCTTGTGCCCATGTGAGGCTATGGATTTGCTGTAATGGAGCTATAATATAGAAGGTCTAATCTACTCTACATGTGCATTTAGCGCTTACCATTTCTGGGACCTCTCTTCGTGAACTCTAGCTCATCTCCAGAAAGCCAGAGACAGGAGCAGCTGCATCATTGAACTAATAGTGTTAAGGTAATTGTTCTAATGAGATATCAGGTCAAAATCTTCCGAGATCCTTCAGCTGACCAGGCCATAGCACTGTCCCAGGGGCAAAAATAATTTACTGCTGTGGTTGTATACATGGCAAGAGAAGGCTGTTCTGGCAGTGGTGAACTCCTGGTGCCCTGCTACATGGCTTGGACTCTTGTGTTTAAGGACCTTGGCATCCACATAGGGTTACACCAGAAAGGTTCCACCATGAAAGTAAGGCTTTGCTGGAAACTGCCTCCACCTTCAGCTATAGCATTTTACTCTTCTGTCCACATAGTGCAAATTCATTAACAGTCCTATATATGCCTTTTCCTGAAGTGGTGACATCATCGTTGACAGGCTATTAGCATTTCATAGAACTCTGATGGGGTATTGCCATTGAAAGTAAGGTTTATGGTTATGTCCACAAAACTCAAGGGTGCTTAGCCCAGCCCACAGGTACCTGCTGGCTGGAGCAGTCTGTGTACAAGCTTTGCTCACTCTTAAATTTCTTTTTTGGCCTAATTTAGACTGATGGCTCAAGTAATGGCCTTTCTCAGTAAGCACTGAAAAGTTCTGTGAGCAGTGTCAGCACAAGGGAGAGTGAGCCCAAAAGAAGGGTACATAGTACAGAAAACCTAAAAGCAAAAGGTGACACAGCTCTACCTCTTTATAATGAAGAAAAAGTTAATTAAAAACCTTGTAAGTCTAGAAGGACCGGTTTCAAAATTAATTACCTATTTTGCCATATAATGAGGGACATGAGGCAATATTTTGCAAAGGCTGAAGAGCTGTGTGGGCATCTGCTTACTGGGTATGTGGAAATCTCTTTTTGAAAATAGAAGGCAAATCCCTCTAATTCCCCCTTACATGAGAGAGCTTTCTGCCTGTTTTTATTTGCTGATGCTGCTGGGCTGCCATTACTTTAAGGTGTCCTGAGGTGCAGAAGAAAAAAGGCTCAGATTTGTCAAGGTGGCGATGGCAAAGTGTAATGTGGCCATGCTGCAGCCTATTTGCGCTTCTTAATGCTTTGGAGGCTTCTGCATGAAGTGAATCATGCCAGAATAATAATGCCACATCTTGCAATTCATTCTCATCAGTTTTAATGAAGATAAAGGGGCTCACTTTTTGAATCCACTTGTGCTTAACAAATTAAACATGCTCTTGAGGGGTACATGTGTACAGAATATTTGTCCTTATAATATTCATTTAGGCAAAGTCAACTAACCTTATTCCATATATTTTTATTTTCTTCTTTCTGCCTTAAGAAGGCCTCACAGCTACACAGTTGGTTCTGATCTGGTTCCCTGCTTATTTAAAGTTATCGTTAATAATAATTTTACTCCTATTCTTGATGTTGCAGCAACATTTTGCTTTGAGAAAGTATTTTTGACGTCCAGCAGCCAGAGGAAGTGAGAGGGAGCAGACGACAGGGGAAAGCCTCATAACAAAATCTCCCTTATTTGCTGCAGCAGCAAAATCCACCAACAAACACGTCCCACCTATAGGCAGTTCTCCATTCTCCTTGATTTCATAGCCCTGTATCTATTGATCACTACCAGAGTGCAGCAGCCATTTGGAAGGGAGAGAGTAAACCTCCCACCGTGCTGGGGAGGTTGCCTTTGGTCTGCTGGTTGCTCAGGTTTGTTATGAGGAAACGCTATGGAGAAACTAAGGGATGTCACCTTTCTTGACTTTGCCTCAAGAAACTTGAAAGAAAAGCAAGCAATATCTGTTACATTAAACACCTCCGTTCTGTAAACCACTGAAAAGAGTAAGTTAATAAATACAAGAAAGGAGGTCAATTAACATCCTGACAAGATGTGTTTTCAGCAATAAACRGTCTCCAGCAAACATCCAGGGAAGGGTTCCAAATACTTGGTTGCCTGGACCTGTGACCTTGGATAAAGCACAAAGCAGAAGTGGAGAAACTCATGGGTAACAACTTTGAGCCGTGCTGGGAAATAGTATTTATTACTGCAATCTGGGCAGCGAGGCAGGCTGTGCACAGGCAATGTCAAGAGGACCATCAGGATGTGTCCCAAGAAAAGCTGTGCCATGGAACATGTACAGTTGCCATGATGTAATTCCCCACTTGCTTTTTTCTGCCACAGGGAATAAATGGCTTTAGGGAGTGAAAGGTGATAACTTGATTTTGGCACTCAGCAATGCCGCATAGCTCAAGAATGGTAACTTTTGACATATAGACACTCAATGGCACTAAAAATTCAATTTTTTCTTTCTTTTTCTTTTAAGAAAAGGAGAAGCCCCTGACTCAGCTGTCTGTTGACTTGAAGGGTGACCCAGATGTCTCCTGGAAGACAGGAAAGATAGAATCACAGAATATCCTGGTTTGGAAGGGACACACAAGGGTCATCAAGTCCAACTCCTGACTCTGCAAAAGGGGACAACCCCCACATCCCACCGTGGGCCTGAGAGCGTTGTCCAAAACTTCTGGAAATCTGTCAGACTTGGTGCGGTGAGCACTTCCCTGGGCAAGTGCACTCTTCCAGTGCTCAAACACCCTCTGAGTGGAAAACCTTTTCCTGATATTGAAACCAAACCTCCCCTAACTCAGGTTCAGGCCATCCCCTCAAGTCCTGTCACTGGTCCCCAGGAAAAAGAGCAGTGCCCCTCCTCTTCCCCTTGTGAGAAAGTTGTAGACTGCAATGACATGTCCTGTCAGTCTTCTCCAGGCTGAAGAAGCCAAGTGACCTCAGCTGCTCCTCATACGGCTTCCTCTCCGGACCTTTCCCCATCCTCGTGCACCTCCTTTGGATGCTCAAGAGACTTGAACAGCTTGACTTCCAGTTTCTTTTGTTATGAAGGGCAGATCCTATATACTCGAAGACAAAACAGTATGTGCAAATGAGGAAAAGGGGAGATGAGAACACTGACTCCAGAAAATGCAGTTTTTCCCTCTGCTTCTATCTTTTCCTTGTAGCTTTGGTGCCGAAGGAAGGTAAGCACAGTACGTGGCAATAGCAGTCACTCAAAATATTGGACCAGGTGTATCATCATCTGTCTGTTCAAAATACTTCAAGGCTTGTTTTGGTAGCGGACTCACAGTTGATAAAAGAAAAGCCCTGATTGGGCTGGCAGAGATAGGCTGCTACTGACAGGAGGCAGAAAAGGAGGAACAAGAGGAGAAAGGACAGGCAGGTGAGCAACAGGACCACAAGTGTCCCCCATATTGACTTCAAATATTGAAGTGGATTCAGGCGTGCTGACTTACAGCCACTTACACTTATTTATAGGGGATACCTTGAAACACCATCCATTATCAGCATAGGCAGCATTTGCAATTAGGATACAAAAGTGGGCACCACCTGGCACCACAGGGTGAATTTCAAAAATAAAACCAACACCCTATTGAGCAAGGACAGATTTGTGTGGCCACAAGGACTCTTCAGCCCGGTCTTTTCTTTTTTTCTTGCTTACTCCATAAAAATAGTGAACATCTTATTTCATTCACAAATATATCTTTTTATTCCCACCGTGCTCCTTTCCAACCCATTCAATATGTCTACAGTGCAACATTTCAGGATGCAGACATCACTTCTAAGATATCCTTCCTTTCCTCCATTCTTTTTTTTACCACTCATTTTGTCTCAACTAGACAGCTGCCTCTCTTTCTTTTGTCTCAAATGGATATTAAGCTCTAGATCATAATGATCTTGACTTTTTCTCATTCCATCTGTTATTATTGATCGTGGGATAAACAACCTGGTAAATCCCACAGGAAGTATTTGGGAGAGTTGGACCTCAGTTGAATTGATTGTGGAGAGCTCCATGAGCAAAGAAGATAATCCATAAAATGGTAAGTCTGGCCCAAATACTTGCTCAGATTGTCATTGCCCATCGACACAAACCCAATTCTCACAGACATACAGTGTGAGAGGCCAACTTGTCAGTAAAATAAAGAAGCTGCATTTTTTAACCGTGTTGAAATCTCAAATCAGGTTTTAGCTCTTTTTTCTACAACTTTTCCACATTCTTTCTTCTGGCTAATTTATTCTGAAGCTCTAGAGCAATGTTTGGTGGTATGTGAGAGCAGCTGCCTTCAGAAGGAAATTGGTGCACGACATCTACCAGTGTGACAGTTTTCTGAAGCAGAGCTATTATTGAACGTATTTTACTAAAATGCAATTATTTTCAATGAGTTTATAAAGAGAACTCTGTTTTTTGGAAAACACAGGACTTTCCAGGAAATAATACAGGCAACTTTGTCTTGGAAAGTGCTTACTCACCTTTAGCATGAAAAATTGCACAGAAGACACTTCAGTGGTACACAACACAGTGCTTCTGGCAGGCAGCACTGGGAAATCGCTCCAGAAAAACTGAAGGAGGAAGTTCTTGGGGACTGCAATAAGCCTGCTTTCCTGCAGATGCAGTGAACAAAAATGACATAAAAGGTAAGCCTCCCAGTRTTATCAACTGTTGTGATTATTGCAGATTGAGACAAAAGGGCCAGCACCAGAGGGAAATTTCCAAAGGTAGAAATTAGGCAAATAGAGTTGCTTCACATTCCTGACAGGTGTCTCAAGTCTTGGAGGTAGAGGAATGTGTTTTTCGTCACTTTTTCTTGGTTTAAACGTTCATATAATCTTTATAAAGTCAATGTTAACAGTGTCATATTTAGGCAAGCATGCCAACCCAAGTCTAAGAGAAAATAGGAATGCCCGAGGAACGTACGGATGCTCACAAAGATGTGACCACAGTTCAATACCCAGAAAACTAGCTGGTTATTAAATTAAATGATTACCATGACATTCATTTGAAAGTTTGCAATATCTGCAGAAATTTGAAGGTCTGTTTAATTATGGGGCGGGATATTACTCTTTCAGAAAGGTTCTTCTATCAGAAGGAATAAGAGCAGGTGGTCATATAGAAAAAAATTTATAAGTGCCTGTGACATAAAGCTGGGTTTTCAAATCAGGTTTAAAGAGTTTTTTTAAGTATTTGAATCCTCAGTTTCTGTTAAATTGCAAGGTGTAAAACACTAATGTAGTAATATGCTGGTTCTAACAAGGAACCACATGAACAGGGCAAATCTACAGTGTATTTGATAGGAAATGGACCTCTGTGAAAAGTCAAGAGATTATTTTTTTCTATGTAAGCAAGAGGTTTTTAGCTGAAATGGAGGGGAGGGCCCAAATTCATGAATCCCAGCAGCCTCTCCGTCCTTGTGCTGCTTTGTGTTGTCATTACAATACCACTGCCAATTTACTCTTTTAAATCTCAAAGCTATAAGTCTGAAAAAAACTCATAACTTTGCCTGGGAGGAGGCACAAGTTAGAGTCATCTAAGAAAAGTCTGTTAATCCCTTCTTACTCCATAGATAAAATCCACAGCAACTGAACTGCACTGCCATGTGCACCTCTCCCTCTATTTTGATGCAGAGCTTACAGGAACACAGTCAACAATTACACAATTAGAACAGTTGTATGCTGCCAGATCCTCAGCTCTCCTGACAATTTGCCAGTGCAGGCACTAAAGGGCATGCCTAGAATCAGTTTTAAAACATTCACAGTGGCATCTCCTGCAAGCTCTGGGACAGCTCAGCACAACTTTTCTAGGATGCTATTTCTAGGATACTATAGATACTATTAACTCAGTAGAGATGTCTCCATGAAGTGGAGCCACATTAAGTATTTGATTAAGAGTTTTGGAGCAAAAATACTCTCCCATATTCTCACCTTAAAAAACCCCCACCCTTAAAACAGTATCAAATATAGTTGTTGTAAATGTTAGAGAGTGAAATTAGGAAAGGGAGAGCATCACAAAGACATCCCCTACAGGTAACCAAATAGTGCACTGGCTGCACCTTGTGAAGAAGAAGAGTGTTTAAAATAAAAACCACCTTGGTTTTGTGGTATACAGAGCAGATACTTGCACTGTAATTGGAGTGAAGAAAAAAGGGAAATTAAAGTAATTTTAGAGGTAGGAACAGGAGACTTTTTTGGGGGGCAAGAGCTGCTATTCAAGGTCAGTGATAAATAACTCCTGTCTGGAAGATAACAGAAAACATGCAGGACTAGAAATAAAATTCAGTTTTGGACAGAAGGTGGCACAKCAAGCTTCTATGGGTATTACAAAATGATGGTAAGAACAAGGACTATGCTTGCACATCTTCCCTGGGGAGAAAAGGATTGGAGAAAAAAATCAAAGCTGAGATGTCTCTTTGTACTGGAAGAGCCTCTATTTTAGATTCTCTGCCATCCAGCGGATATTCTTCGTTTTGGCAGAAGAGGACCAGAACTCACCACGGAAACATTCTTCCCACTTGACTAATCTGTCCAGAGTCACTTGTTCATCTATTGAATATATGAGAGCCTGAAGGGGCAGAGAGGTCTTCAGGATGAGAGGAGGATTTATCACTTAAAGGTGAACATTGCCGTGAAGATGGTGTAAGGACATGAGACATTAGCACAAGAAAAGAAAAGTAGGAAGTTGAAATGTATGTGAAAACAAACATTTTAGAAGGATCAGGAAGATCAAGAAGAGAAGACAAAGCGAAAAATGCAATTGCAGAGGAGATAACAAGGCATAAATGGCTGTCAGAGAATAGGAAGCTCCAGTGGGTGGATGAGATGCTCATGACAGAAAAATAAAAACAGCCAAAAGAAGTGGTGAAGGGGAGCTTAGATCTTCAAAGAGCACCAGGCTAGTCACCGGAGGATTGAGATGCTTTGAACAAAGGATACAGTCAGAAAGGTGTTCAAAAGAGGCAGAAAGGAGGCAGAGATGAAGTCAAAGGCCAAAGTAAAATGACACACAGTACAGTGCTGGTGGAGACCAAAGGAAGCGTGTTTCATGTGGAAGGAATTGCCACCAAACAAGGAGTGACAAATTTTAATATACCAATGTACAACTGGGATGGGAGAAAGGGCAAAAGGGCAACACCAGAAGTCTTGGATTTAGTAAGTATATGTCTCTTCTGCTCCCCTGCTTTCCCAGGAGCCCATGACAGGTTTTCCAGGAGGCCTGATGTCCTGGTTTGAAGGACAGGTGTCTGTCAAGGAAGGTGGGAAACCTCCCTTGAGCACAGGAATGACCCCCCCTCCCTCCTCCAAATTACTGTACCTTTGAAATTATGGGGCTCTCAGGCAAAGATGTGGTAAAAAGAATAACAGCTCTTTACTAGGGTTATCTAAAGATATACATATATATATAAAACAAGACGGTTAAACGGCAACCATAAGAGAACAGACAGACCCCTTATCAGTTCCTTGTGTGTTGTTGGGAAAATCCTCTGTTGGGGCAGAGAGGCTGCGGTGACTCCCCCGCGGCTGCAGGGGGCGCTGTGGCACGAACGCGACGACCCTCACGTGGCAATGGCAGCTCCAGCGAACGGGAAGGGGGGGAGGTTGCCCCCGGTGCGAACCCACGGGGCAGTAGCCCGGCTCCACCAACCTCGGCAGCGGGCAGCGAGCAGCGCAGGCAGGCAGGGTTGACTGGGGAGCGATGGATCTCGGTATCACTCACCGACAGACCAGCAGAAGGCAGGAAACAGCAGAGACGAGCAGCTCCGGCTGGAGGTTGGTCACAGCGTAACTCTGAACCCTGTGCTGCTGTGGGACCCTCGGAGATGTCACAGTGTATCCGTGCTCTGAAGCCAGCCGGCGGAGGCGTCGCAGTGTAGCAGTGTTCCCGGAGCGAAACCGGCACTCGCTGCAGACACGACCGCCCTCACGGAACGCAGAGCGGGGAGTGAGTCAAGCCCCGGTCTCCACCCACCTCTCGCCCAAGTCTCTGGCAGTCCTGTCAAGATGTTCCAGCCTCTGGGGAAACATCCCCCTTGTCAGTATTTCCAAGTCTTTGGTTTTCTTTAATTGAGGGAATTGTCCTGGCTTCTGGGCTGGGCAAATGGTCCCTTTTGTCCTTAAGTACTGTCCATTCTGTATCATTAACGTGGAATGCAGCTGAACAGATAACTCCCTTTTGTTCTTAAGTATCGCCCATCAATTCCCAGCCAGCCCCTCCCCAACTACACAGCCTCCCTGGTACCCCAGGGGAAAGGAAACAAATTTTCATTTCTTTTTTTTTTCTAACCCATAACACCTGACATCACTGCACTCTTTATGGCCATTGAAATGACAAACTTCTGGAGTTTTCAAGGAGCTGTCCTGCCATCATCCTGTAATGAGACGTTTTTAAAAGTGTTGATTTTCTGTCTGCTAATTTTATCCAGGCTTAATTAATAGCAACCAGAGACAGCAAGAGACTCATAGAGTAGATGGGGGGGGGGGAAATAAAATGATTTCGCTTCACATTCCAAGGACCCAAGCACAATTTGGCAACTAACTGAGGCTCATGAGAGGTTTTTAAAATTTTTTTCTTTCTAAATGGTATATGCTAAGCTTATAATTATAGAGCTCCAGCTCCTTGGCTTTGTCATTTCCAGCAAGTCTCATTACATCTCTTGCAGTACATGGCTGTACTAATTCCATAATGACAGTGGAGCAGTGAAGTAAAATTTTATAGTTCCTCAGTTAATCACTAAAATTAGCCTATCTCTGTGGATACTGGATCTTCTAATATTTCTGTGCAATGCTATTTCAGGTAATAAATGAGATGGCAAAAGGGGCTTTTTAATTTGTTATCAACCCATGGTGGGCAATAAGACTACCTCTGTCCTGGCTCAGAAATGTTGGAGTGGGCTGTGCAAGCCAGTTCCTTTTTGCAATGGTTCACTGGATAAAATCTATTCAGATATAACCACGAGGTATTGAAAGGTCAAAGATGGTGAAGCAAATACAAAATAGCCAGAGCACGTGGCATGCAAATAACCATGCGGTATGGAGAAGGAAAAGAAAGGCGTCATGATGGTCAGGTTGAGCTCCACCAGGCATAGTTTCTTGGGAATTCTTTCTGGCTTCAGTCAGATTTATTTTTTTAGTATTATTATTCAATATTTTTTATTTTCTTATTCCTGAATTGGATGGTCTTACTTACAAGATTAAATGCTGTGCCGTGACCTAGAGATTAGAGCAACCTCAGAACCTGGGCAGGGACTTTTGAAATGGTTCAGTAAAGTGAAACTGTCTTATCAGCTTTATGACGAATTCTTGCTCATGAAGTCTTTCACCAGAAAAAAAACAAAAAGAAGTATTTTATCATTGTGGAAACCAGATGGGCAATAATACAAATGAAAATTTTGTTCTTTACGAGTGGATGACTGGTGGGAGATTACAGATTTTTAAAAATAATCACTGTCGTCTCTTTTCAAATGTTGATTCTTAAAAGCTGCAGACAGGTTTTCTTAAAGAATGGGCTCAAAATCTTTGCTGCTTTCTAGAAGAAAACCAATGAGCTAAATAACTGCCGAGTTAATAAGTACTCTGACTTTTAGTCTAGTTGCTCCTTTATGAGCTCCTGACTTTAGTACCATCACCTTGATAAGGAATACTGAAGGAGGGGATGGAGGAAAGACAGAAGGATTCAAGCCCTTAAAGCACACAATAAATAGGCTGTGTGTCACCGGGGCTGCTGCAGAGCCAAGCAGAGGAAGGTAGTGTAAAAAAAGAGGCAGGCAAATCGGCAGCTGTCAAATACGAGAGGGTCCTGGGAAATGAAGAATAGAGTGGCTGTACATCCCATGACTCCAAAAATCCACAGATCTCCTATAGGATGTCTAGCCTCAGATGTCTGATATTGGGGTTGCTCTGCCTTCAGCATTAACAGCATCAAGATTTCTTCTCTGGACTTTGAGGGACATGTGCCTGAAGCTGATAGTCTCTTGACTAAATTACATATCCTCAGACACCTTGCCTCCATAACAAGATCTGGAGGAAAACGTCACATCTCTGTCATTGTTTGGTGTATATTGGATTGTAGACCTGTTGTCTCCCAAGGATCCATATCAATTCAGGCCGCCCAAATGGTCTGTGTTGTTGAATATGATGTACTTTGCACAGAAGACACCAATAGAGATATGATTCAATTACTATAATTGATCCAAACTGGAACTCCAAATAATTTTTTAATGCTGTGACAGTGCTTTCTGTAGGACTAGATGAGCCTGTTTCTAGTCTGAGGATCAGTATCTTTGTAATGAGATATGTGGTGATGCCTTTGGGGTTGACAGAAAACCCCCCTACTCAAAGCTCCCACTGGGTAAGGCTCCACAAGGCTTTGATCTTAAACAATAATTAAAGGTGTTTTCTTTTATGGCAAGTCACTATAGCTTGTCCAAAATCAGGCAGTTGAGGGAGGGAATAGAAATGACCTGTGAATCTCTTTGTAAAGACCATGAAATACACACCCCGTTTCACAATATTTTAAATATGAACCTTCTTGCTCTTTCATATTTTCATTTGAAGATTTACTTTTCCAACATTAAATCATTCTTTAAATCATTTCAGGGTGTCTCATTTCAGCACACCAATAGCTATACATTTTCTCAAATGAAAATCAAGAGGAGCTTTCTAGGATCATGGAACTTAAAAGTTTTCTCAGGGACTTTATCCAGAAGGGATGAAGTTCAGATAAGTCTGTCAGTTGCTTTAAGATGCTTTGAACTAGTTCTGTCTTGCAGGACAGCTTCCAGCACATCTCAAGCTTGGTAATAATTTCTGGTCTGTGTAGTCAATGCATCCAAGTGTTTTCTTCCAAAATAAGCAAATTTATCCAATTTTTGTTTCCTGTAGGTTTCTTGAATGATGTTGCTTGGATCTTGCTCTTTGTTAGCATTGAAGGCCCCTGGAGCCTTCAGTCTGCGCTTCTCCAGTTCATTGCCCCCTACTAGCAGAAGCCCAAGGGCCCTTTAGAGAGGAGCCTCTTTGGGGAGCTGCCATTTCATCATTTGGCCTCCTCCCTTCATGGTTCTGCTACAGGCTCACACGTCAAGTTTGAGAACAAGCTTTGGCTGAAAACAAAGCTGAAAATTTAAAGAAAGCTCAGAAAGTGTCCAATTTGTGCCAGAGGGAACCTCTGCAATTCGTTTTGTTGGAAGAGGCAACCAATCAGCCATACACATATGGCATGAGTGTTTGGGAAGTTGGTAGCCTGGCAAGCGGAGCAAGTCCACTCTCGTCCAAGCTAGTGGGAAAGAAGTTGGCCCATCTGTGAACAAATACCATGGTCTGGGGGCTGTTCTCTTCTTGTTCTCTTTTCTTTGGTTGTTTTTTTCTTCCTCCCCCTCGTTATCATTTGTCATTTTTTAAAACGACTAACAGCTTTTTAGGAAGAGGGTGCAGAAAGCACGACTGGATTTATAGTATTTCCACTACCTGCTTCTGAGTTTTTAGATTTCATAACTGGCTGGAAACATGACTATTACAAAAAAAAAAAAAAAAATAATCCACTCTTCAGTTCCCAGGTTTTCATGAATGGGAGATAACATGCCATACTCACTCCAAGCAAAATATTTACTTCTTCTCTATATGGTTAATTGCAGTTTTTCTCTTTATTGTCCAGGACTCCTAAACAATTGCTGCAAGCTTACCACCGAAGCCTGCAACTGAGAAAATAATTTTTTGTGTTCACCAAGTTAAATCATAACATGCTGCTCATCTTGCTAGAGTTCCAAGTCTTGTGTAATGCTGGTGCATTATAACATGCACTTGTGATTAATAAGATTGAGGAGTCTTGGGAAATGAGCTAAAGAAGTTGTGAATACTCCATTCCTGGAAATGTTGACTGGAGGGAGCTTCGAGAAACCTGTTCTAATGGAAGGTGTCCCCGCCCATGGCAGGAGGGTTGGAACTGGGTGATATTTAGGATCCCTTCCAACACAAACCTCTATGACTCTCTGAAAAAAGTTCCAAACAGTAAATTATTTCTTGATGCCAGAAAGCACTGGCCTGTTTTTGCTATTACCACCCCCATTTTCAGAACAAGGAGTTAATATCTTCCCCACCAAATTAGGGCAACTGTCTTAAAATGTTAAATACAGAGTGTTTCACTTTTTATTTTCTTTCCCATCTGATGCGTGCTGTGCTGAGACAGCTTGAAGGACAAAGGAAGCACTTTTTATCCAGCAGCATGGGTCCCAAATGTCTCCTGAAAGGTGATCGGTGCTGTTTCTGCGTTTTAGACCACAGACTCGGATGACATGAGGACTCTGCCCATGCATCACCTCTTTGGCCCTCATGCCAGGTGAAAGATTTCTCATCACATGTACCTCCCCTAGCCTATGCCCAAGACATGCTGTGACCTACTTTCCCATTTAAACTTGAGCTAGAAGAGGAAGAGTATATGTGTGCTGGTTCTTAACACCCAGTGGATATTTTTAAATAATGGAGATTTGGGGAGGAAAGAGGAAATCAGTCAGATGGGAAACCCTGGGCTTATTACCCTGTTTTTTCCCCACTCCAGGGCAAACAGTATTTGTGTCTGGAGAAATACCATGAGTGTGTGTTTTAAGCTCTCCAGGAAATAAGGCCCAATGGATTGAAATAGAAATTTGCTTGGTTAAGGGCTGATTTAAAAATTTTAAAAAAAGCAGATTATAAACTAAATAAATCATTTTTTGAGAGCCAATCCACTGCTTACAGCTTCCCTTCCAATATTTAAAAATGCATTTAAGTGCCATTCAAGCATCCACAGAGACCAGCAGTAATATTTTGGTTTTCTCACCACATTTCAGGCTGATGTAGCATTTAGTTCATTGCAAATTCCCCAAAATAAGAATACACTGCACATCCCCCAAAATAAGGGGAGCAAGGAAGATGGGAAGAGAGATGTGGTGTTAAAAGGCTAGGATGATGGGACTGAAACCTTTTTGATCTCTGGGTGTTTGAATAGGGTGTGAAGTTATCTATAGCAATCAGGAAGCGTTGCCTATATTTGATGCTTCACTTACAGCTCGGTACCTAAAATGGAGAGATTGATTGGTTTCAGAGCATGCTGTAATCGATACAGTACATTTGATAAATATTGCAGCTTTAATTATCTGTGACTTGGTTGTTTAGTGTTTCAAATGAGGAAAATGATCATGTCAATGCTCTAATTTCCTAAGAAGAGAATTATTGCCTTATTTTCTGGTATTTGCTTTGGTTTATGCATATGTATCGGTATTTCTGTGTTTGCATATGCTCTTTGCTTTAGTAAATATGTGTTTTTGCAAGCTGAGGTTGAGCAGAATATGTCTTTGAGCTGAGATTGACAGAAAAAGCTTAATCTGTAACCAAAAGTCCTATGCTTTTTCTTTTTTTTCTTGCAGAGATGTAAAAGGACAACAGTGTATTCGCAGAGAGCATGGTCATCACACTCTGGTGGCAAGGAGTAGTGCTGTTAGCTTGCTTTCAGCAAGCACTCTTTGCAAGAGTCTGTGCAGCCTCCAGCACTCACACCATCTGTCACCATACACAGCTGTACACAGACAATGTCTCAAAGCCCAGACTAACAATTACTTAGGGCTTTATTTGTGCGACGATATTTTAATGCCACTATAAAATGCCACTATAAAGTGTCCTACAGCAGCATGATTGATGAGCACGTGCCTCGTGCCCTGAGTGGTCCTGGCACTCCTGGGACTGTAAGATGAGCAAGGGATGTCTTGTGGCTTCTCCAATTAGCTGACCCTCCTGCACACACCAAGGGTGCCCCAAGGAGATTTGTGCCTGCTAAAGATGTCAGCTGTCCCTGCAGGGACGTATACTAATTAATTAATCATGCAGGACTGATTATATGACAGGTATACCCAAGTATACCCTGTCATTATGGGTGCTATCAGGGTTAGGGGGAGAGTTAGATGCCCCAAATCAGAACTTTCACCAATTTCAACTGCTAAACCACAAATAATCCAGATCAGGACAATGTGATCCAGAATCAGAAGAACACAATATCTCTGACCCACCCAACTGGACACCAACAATACTGGGTCCTTCCTAAGTATCCTCCGCTTTTAGAGATGCCTCTGTCAGAGAAAGGGGTAGACCTGCCTTTCTATTGTAGAGTTCACAGAGAGAAGGGTAGGTTCCAACTCAGAGGATTAACCAAGGCTGTGCACAGTTATGCTTGCGCCATTCCACCTAATCAGATTAGCATCTGCCSTGTGGGAATATGAGCCCTGTCTTGCAGAGATGAAACTGGAGAGAGTGTACATGCCTGAGGGGAGCTTTGCTACCACTGTGAGACCAAGATGCCTCAAGACTCATCCTGGATGCACTCACATCACTATGTCGATAGCCCTCTGGGTCCTACTGCACCTCAGTTACTGGGATCCAGAGGGTCCTGGAGTGGTCGATGATCACCTCAACCCACTGCAAAGATGGATGTGGCTTTGCCTTGCATGAATGCCAGTAGCATTTGTAGGGACATTGTAAGAGAGCAACTGAACAATGGACCCAGGAAGATGTACAAAGATAAATGAGCTCCATAATCCTTGGCCTTGTCCACTCTTCTAGTCTTTAAAAATACTCCACAGGAAGTTAATCTACCTGAAACATTTCCAGCAACAACCTGACCATGCTGAGACACTCTGTCTCGTAGCATACCTGGTCAGAGGTCTTTTCCTGTCACAAAGCTATTTATGCTTGGTGCTTGGCAATTAGTTGCCAATCAGTTTAAATATATAAAACCCTAATGCAGTCTTACTCCCTCCCTTCAGCTGTGTCTGTCCAGCTGTGCCATGGCTATGAGTGCTTGCAGGGCCTCCCTTGATGTTCCCAAACCCTCAGAAAGGCATATTTCCTTCAAAGATAATAAAAAAAGGGCAATAATCCCTGGCTAATATGTAACATGAGCCTGTCTGGGGTCACTCAGCAGCAGCCAGCACAAAATGCCTAAACAAGTATCCTGAGCTTTCTGCTGGCATCTTCTTGTCATTGGTTTCACAGCTGAAGCTTCCAGTCCTCCCCAAATTGTACCCTGCAAGAAGACTCAGTAAAGGTAAATGTAAAGTAGGAAAGAAAATGACAAAAATGTTTCTAATCATTTAAATGTCAAAAATTGGGATACTCCAACTAGTTCTCCACAGAACTTCAGAGATTTTGAGTGGCTCCTGTTCTTGCTCTTTAAATGCGCACCAGGTTGGTGGCAGATCTAATTAGGAGCTTTCTAATTGTGATGATGTTGTCACGAGAAGCAGTGGTCTCTCAGAGACCACAACAATCTTTGAGGTAAGCAAAGAGAGGAACTTGCCAAAAGACAGGGGGGCCTCATTGCTCCCTGAGAAACAGATGAAATTAATCTTTCCCTCCTTTCAAACTGTGATTCCTTCACCCACAGGTTATCAGGACAGAGCCAGAAAGTGGTGAATGGTGGAGATGGGCCATGATGAGATGATGGTAACTTCCAAATATTGCTTTCATTGTAATGGCTTGAAAATCCTGTGAAGCTGTAAAAGCTTTATTTTTTTCCCTCTGATAGATTCAGACATCAAACAAGACTTTTTGAAGAGGATTTTTTATACACTTGGCCTCTTTTGATTCCCTTCCCTTCCCTTCCCTTCCCTTCCCTTCCCTTCCCTTCCCTTCCCTTCCCTTCCCTTCCCTTCCCTTCCCTTCCCTTCCCTTCCCTTCCC